>JAWWMK010039287.1:0-12100 GCA_035047105.1 Galeopsomyia nigrocyanea
CTTCCGATCTCAAAATGACGTTAGTGCTGTTTTTTTTAAAGAGAGTTTTCACGCTACAGATTTTCGGGAGCAATTAGCATTTTTTTTTCTGTCCGGAGGATTAGAAATTCACAGTGGAATTTTCTCCGAGGAAGGTGATTCATTGCGCTAACTTTTCTCATCGTCGTTGAATTACAACGCTCTGCTACTGTTACTGCTGCTGCTCTGTGTGTATACGGCAAAATTTTTCTGTGCTGAGTTTAGCTTCGTGGTGTGAATTTATAGGGCATCATTGCAACGCCGAGGAGAAACCATCAAAAAATCTTTTTGAAGCACTGCTATACTAGGGAAAAATTCTATTAATTATATGATTGTGCTTGTGGTTTGAAATCGTGTTGTCAAAAAACTGCAATGATGTAACACAGTGAGTATGACATTTCAATGTCGAACAAACAGTGACTTTGTTAACTTATAATTTCAAAGACAAATTTCAACGAAATTTGGTGTGTCGACTCTATACAGTATTAAAATCCGTTAGACACTCAAACGGGAGTGGACAGTGACTCCAAAGAGCGGAAATTTTCGAAACTCGTGATTGCTGACTACTTAGGCTTATAAAATTCGAACGCAAAATAATTATTAAATCGAACTGTACACTATAGCTTGTTCTAAGTATTGACTTTAGGTTGGAATACGTAAACTGCGGTAATCTTGTATGCGTGTGTTCACCAAGCCCTGAGTACTTCTAAACTCTGGGCTTAGCTGAATCTGTCGAAAATATTCAGTCTATCAGCTTCAGCTCTCGCTTCATAACTGCAGGAAGCGAAAATTCGTTTTCAATTACCATCAAAGTCAAAAATAATTCTTTCTAAATTCCTACGAAATCTAATCGAGCCCACAAATTTCGCGCGAAAAAGAACATTTTCCCTTCTCCACCCATGTAACAATTCCTCTTCGCGCGCACGTACGAAAGAGTGAAAAAAAAGTGAAAAATCAGCGACGTGCCGGAAAAGCAGCTTTAAATTCAGTATTATCAGACCAGCAGGCGGCGAAAACTCGTCAGAAAGCGATTGCAGTGGTTTAGCGGAACTTGGCAGCAAAAAAAAAAAAAAAAAGAACGAGTCGACATGTACGCGACATATCCAGAGAAAAGAGCCGACGTCGCCGGCAAAGCATAACAAATTGAATTAGAGCACAACGTTTTGCCGCACGTGTGTGTATGTGTGTGTGTGGGCGACGGTTCGCGCGTAAATTCTCGTTATCTGCGTCTTCGGCTTTTCCGACGCCGAGGGCGCGAGAATTATTCGAGCTCTAATCCGCGCTGCTGCTGCTGCTTGCTGGCTGCAATTCAGGAGGAAGCGAGCACGAACGCAAAGAGCTCCAACCATAGCGATCGTCGAGAATTACGACTCGCCGAGGTTAAGTCGACCTTCTACCCCTACTACAACGGAGATAGGCAAACAATGCGGGACTCTCGCTCTGCGCATCTCTTTTTGTGTCTTTACTCTCTAAGAGAGTAGAAATTAGGCGGCCTATTCCGCTAGCTTTACGTCTTGCTGGAATTTCTTTTCTTTTTTATTTTATTTTCTTTCTATGTGTGGGTGAGCTTTGATTGCCAACTTTCCGAGATTAGCGGAATCTCTCTGTGAGTTACGTATTTTATCTCGAGCCAAATGTTCCGGAATTACTTTTAGAATAAAATGACTTTTTACATCAATTTGAAATTTTATATTCGATGCAGTAAATATAAAAGATTGCTCGGTGCATTTTTTTCTGCTATCTCGAGTAGAGGAAACTACGACTAATAAGATATTTATAAACTGATCGATCGTTCCTAGTTTTGAAATAGTTTTTTTTAAACTTTATTACACCTACATTTGATTCGCGTGCAACAGGAAATCATTCACAAGGAAATAAGTTGTCGACAGCAAAATCAATACCGTCATTTCATTTCACGTCTCTCAATCACTTCTCAATTTACAATTTGATTTCCCGTCGGTTCTACATCAAGTACCTTTAATAAATACAAAAAAAAAATATGAACCACAAATTGAATGTCAGATTGACTTTCATTCCTCGGTGACATTTCAATATGTCAATTCCTGACAATTTTAAAAGCGTTACATAAAATCTGCATGTCTCGCTTATTGTTTTTTTTTTGTTTTGTATTGTTTGGCAATTGCGCATATATACACACTTTCTTTCGCACTCGTCCCCGTTTCGCCCAAAAAAAGAAGGAAAAAAAAGGAAAGCTCTTGTTCCGTATGTCAAAGTAAACCGAAAGGAGAGATAGCGTAGGAGAAAGCGTTTGCGTCGCAAGAATTTCCACGGAAAAACGCTCGACTAGACAGGGCAAAGTCAACAGAGGGAAAAGCTCGCGAAAACAAGGAGAAGCCGAAGGGAGAGCCAGAGAGAGAGAGAGAGAGAGAGAGAGAGAGAGAGAGAGAAAAGCTCGCGCGCTTGAAGAAACAAACAAGATGCGAGACATTTTAAGGGATTCAATATAAATTGCTACGAGACAGAAGTAAAAAAAAGAGAGAACGTCTCTACGCTATTATTCAATTTCCTGGACCATCAAAAAGAATTACGAAACATGCGATGTATATAATATACATATATACAATCTGCTACTTGGATTTAGCCGATGAATTTCCAATGGAGTTCACGCGAGCAAGAGAGAGAGAGAGAGCTAAGTAAACGAACTGGTTCGTTTGCCATTGTTCTCGCGCGCTGGCGGGCGCCGAGTTTTAGCCAAGGATTTCACGAGTGGGCTTTGCGGATCGTATTGCTTCGAGGTTTAATTACATGTAGTGGCTGCTGCGGGATAATGCGGGATATACCTTGCGGATAAGAAGACTCGCCTAGCTGGCGCGGATCTGTAAGCTTTAGTCTGGTGTTTTTTTTTGTTTTCTTTACTTTTTTTTTTTGTTTCTCGCAAATGCGGGAATAGAACTCGAAGAAGGATTCAGCGCGGAAATTAGACGAGTCGTTGATTTGCGAATTTCCACACCTCACGCGAATTCGCACGAAACAGAGATATGTCGTGTGTACTTATATAACTCTCTCGCACTTGCAAGAGAGAGAAGTACAGCAATATTCACGAGATGTTAAGTTGGCGTAACTTCAGCCTCGAAATCTCAGCTGAATAATCAATGTTGTATCAAATCTGCCGAACTAAGGCCTTAAACTTACGCTAAGCATATGCGCGCGCGCGTACGTCTGCAACTTGCGATTGTAAACTTGGAATAAACTTCGGCTTTTGAAAATCCTCCCTTGACAAAGAGTTGAATGTGTATTTATAGTATCGAGCTTTTTCGCCTTTGAAAATACACCACTCGAGAGACTTCTTGAATAAAAAAAAAAGGGAAGTAAGAATCGACAATAGACGCCCGCGGCGACTGCCACTCTACGCGGCAGTAAGAGAGCAGTCAACCAAAGTACTCTGAATAAAGTGTTTGGAAATCTTTGGTCTTTCGTTGCTACTACGGCGAAGCGAGTCGAACAAAAGGAAAGGAGGAAGAAAAAAAAAAGACGCTCTTGGCCCAGAGACAACTGCCGCTAATCCTCTTCTCTTTCTGGCGGGCATATAACTTCTTTGTCTACGTCGCACGGGTGGATAAAAAAAAAAAGAAAATATATCTCGCTGTGGTCTATGAAGAGTATTAGAAAAAATTGCTCTCTCAAATGTAGGTTAATGCGAGCGATGACCGCAAGAGAGAGAGAGACGACGACGCCTTTTGTTTTCCTTAATCACGGAAGCCTTTCTTGAAGGATGCCATTATGCGAGTTAATTATACGTACTCTGCGGCTGAAAAATTTTCTTCTTCAAATAAAAAAACCGTTTTAAATAATATTTTTTTTTGCGAGCAAAAACGCGCGCATTGTAAATCAGTAAAGCGCGAATGTTCGCTGTGCCGCCCGCCGGGACAAATCGATTAGCAAAAGTGTGGAATAATAACGCGCTCAGCCGGAAAACTAGGTCATGGCTTTCTCTCTCTCTCTGGTCCTACAGTTTCACAAAGTTCACTGCTCTTTTTTCTGCCAGCTTTTTTTTTTTGCCCTCGGGTTGAGAGTTTTGATATGTTTTTTTTCATGTGCGGGGAAACGATCGACGCTTTGAAATTCTTTGTTGGCACGCTGCTGACGGATTTAATTGGAGACGAAGTTTGCTGCCCGGGTTTCGAAAGCTTCGATTTTAAAAAAAAAAGGGTTCAACGTTCAGGTCTTTGAAAATCTCTGGTTTGAAAATTTCTTTTGTTGTGTAGTAGGTTCGCGTACTTGCTTATCCCTTTCATTAGTAATTCTTGAAAGTATTGGAAAATGTTTTTTTTCTTTGATGTTGATCAATATAATCCATCCATTATTTTCTGTAATTCGAGAGAACTTCAATGGGATTAAAACCAATTTTCAAATGCTATTCAGAATTATTTCGTATTAATGGAAATCGTAATGGATTATTATGGGATTTGATATAGACCTCGTCCGAACGTCGTAATTTTCAATATTATTATAATACTTGCCATACACAAATCCGATTAAATGTAACTTCGATCTTTGGTTCCATTTCGCTTCCATATCATTATCAATAAATTCATTAAACCCAATATATTAAAAATCACAAAATAGAATCATTTTGTACACAAGTGAACGAATAATTCCATAATCCTCGACGAAAATTCCGAGAATGAATATAGCATTTCAACTCTGGTTAGAGACAAAGCTAATTTCGAATAATTCGTACACGTAACTTTTGATATCCAATTCAAAATTGCGGTCGAGTAACGCGGAGAGCAAAGTGAATTCGTTAAGCATTTAGCACGCGAATCCGCGAATAACTTAGTTGGAAAATCCATCGTGCCACGCAAAATTGGTCCTCGTTTATATATATATATCTCGAAATAAACCCAGTTGTAAATGTTCTTTCCTACGAAAAATCCTACGAAATTATCACTCGCACCGTAAAAAAGGAAAGCTCCCCCGCCAAAAAAAAAGAAAGAAAGAAAGAAACGCCTGGTTCCTCGCGACACAAAAGCGACGACGATTCAAAGCAGTACAGCAAAGTCGTCGCACATGGCGCTTTCGGGCAATAAAAGCGGCAGATGTTG
Source organism: Galeopsomyia nigrocyanea (assembly GCA_035047105.1). Classification (NCBI taxonomy): domain Eukaryota; kingdom Metazoa; phylum Arthropoda; class Insecta; order Hymenoptera; family Eulophidae; genus Galeopsomyia; species Galeopsomyia nigrocyanea. The sequence goes on from JAWWMK010039287.1 coordinate 5,085, forward strand.
CGCAAGCGAGCGAAGCGTCGAGGTCCTGGTTTTTCTCTCGCACAGCTCGCGAAAGGGAGCGAAAAAGCAATCGAGAAACACACGGCTCGCTTGAATCTCATTTCCCGAGCGAAGCTGATTATATACACGAAACGTTAATACCCCACCGCGCCCATGGAATATTATACTTGGACGTATATAGCGAGCGCGCGTTCCATTAGCGTAATTAATCCAAATAACCTGTTGATCCACGAGCGAGAGAGAGAGAGAGAGAGAGAGAGAGAGAGAGAGAGAGAGAGAGAGAGAGAGGGAGAGAGAGATTATAGTTTATGGATAATCCGTCCGTCAATATAACCGACGAACAAGTGCATAATCACACGGAGAAATTGCAAAAGTGCAGCTGTATATATATTATCGATTGTACAACCAAATTCAAAGTAACGTTTCCAATATTCGCTCTATTTACCATTGAGGTTATAAGCTTATATGTGCTTCAGAGTTTACCTTTTGCGTGCGAGAAAGTATATCGCTGATCGCTGGATTAATACGCGCGCGAAGAGGGTCGAGCGATCGATATCAACGATGATTAAATATTGATGACGCCTAATAGACGCTGCTGCTGCTGCTGCTTTTGTGATATTGCGTCGATGTAGGGAGGTTAATTAAATTTTCTCCTGTGGGCTTCGTCGTTCGTCGATTCATTGGGATTTTATTATGGCTTCGCTTCGATATATGTGTATATAATTTTATTTTATCGAGTATGAAATTGCCAAAGTAGAATTCTATGATACTGCGAATTAATTAATTAAAGATTTATCGAATTTTTTTTCTTATTTTATCTCGTTAAAAAAAAAGTTAATATACTTTTGAATTAATATGGAAAATTGATATTGTGCGAGGATCGTGCTGTAATATTACTTAATCCTCTTAATGTATTACGTTGATGAGATTTTCGGAACGTGGTTTTTAGCTTACGACATTAGATAGGATAAGATGAAGTGACACTTTTTCGAAAAAATTCTCAATTCGATTATTCTTATTAGAGACGATTGAGTTAACATCCAAGATCTCTATAAATCCCATTAAAGACGAACGCTATAACTCGATCATCCCCGAGAAGCTCGACTACTCAAAAATATGGAAAAGCTCAATGACACGAAAAAATAGAATTTCATCTCTCTCCTCCCTCGCAAAAATAAAAAAAATACCAATGGAAATATCTCGCAGGAAATTTGTCCCAAAGTAGGATCATATAGCTATATCCAGTTGCCTATATATCCCGTCATTGTTTGTCTCCTCGCACGGCTTGGCGTTGGCGCGCGAATAATACGGGCGGCGCACATCAGCGTAAGACCGTAAATTCTCGTAGAAGGCAAATTTTCCGGGCGAACGGTCGAAACATGCGGGTCCCGCTATTGCCTCGCCTCCAACCTCCGCACCTCGCATGAAGAAAGAGAGAGAAAGAGGAATCGATACTTTTCTCTCCTCGCGCGCGCATATTTTCTGCTACGGCTCACCTCAAAGTCTCCGCGCGCGCGAGCGCCGCTTTTCAATTACTCCCGAGGCGTGGCAAGCGCGTTTTCTCTCTCTCCCTCTCTCTCTCTTGCAGCTCTGCACTACCACCCCGGATATCGACACTTCTCTCTCTCTCTCTTTCTCTCGTCTTTAATTTTCTACCCGTTCAGACGAAGTTTCTCTCTTTTCGCCCGGGTCAGTTTTATTGCAGTGCTAAGATTTCTTTTGCTCGCGGGAGGGAGTTTTTTTTATTGCCGAGTGATAATTAGTGCAGTGAGTTGCGAATTTAGAGTTTCTCATCGAAATTGTTTTTTTTATGTTTCGATATACTTTTTCGTTATTAATATTACTTTGCAAAAGCATTGCTTATGATGCAACTTTATTGAGTTAGTCTTCAATGTACATTATTTCACAAAACGGTTAGCATTGAATTTATTCGATTTGTGGTTTCGTGAGTTTCAGAGAGAGAACGATTCAAGTGAGAAAAAAGAGGAAATGAAATACTATCATAGAAATCATGTTTAGCAATCTAACTTGTTATAAACTCATTAACGCAGGCGAACTACTCGGATCAGAAGTTTGCACGTACCTCTAGATTTGAATATACCTCTGAAACCTCCCAAAGTAGGTGTAGTTTCAAACATTATAATAGATAAAATATACGAAAGCCCGTCCGATCTACGATGTATAGAAAAGAAATTACAAGTTTTATTTCGTTATTTTTTTATCAATCAAATAAGTAATGAAGTCGATTGTCCGACAAACGAAGAAAATTTCACAAAATAAGTTACCGTTCAAGCGTCAAAATCAATTTCGTTTCCAATGAATAGGAATAATTATTCAAAAAAAAAAAGAGGCTAACGAAAAAAAGGAGTAATCCGATGGAAAGAGAACAAGAGAAAAAGACGAAAGAGAGAGGGGTAGCTCGTGAGAAAAGAATCGCAGCTAAAAGTGCAGAGATTAGGAAAGAAAAAAGGAACGCGAGATCCAAAAGCACAATAGTTTTATTACGAAAGTACTCGGGCAAAAGAGCGAGCGAGCGAACAGAGTGAGGAACAAAGCGCGAACTGCGGAAAAAGAGTCAGCCGCGGTGTAGAGAAGACGAAAAAAAAGAGGGAGAGAGAGAGAGAGAGAGAGAAAAGGGTCAGCGGAAACGGCGTCACCTTCATTTCTGGCCCTTTCATCTCTCTCGCGAACGACCTGGAAACGAGGCTCGTTCAAGTTTTCGCGCGGCGCGACGCGACTCGCATGAAAAATTAACGACTCTCACTTCAAGGATCATGACTTTGCTACTGGTGGTGGTAGTGGTAGTAATGGTGGGTGCGTCGATTCAAAAGAAATTTTCCTTCTTCGTTTTCTTTTTGTTTCTCCTCGCCGCAAGCGACGCGACGACGACGCGGCAACAGTTAATCCCCTGTTCGCGGTTTCTTTGTCGCATGAATATTTTATGTTGGCTCGTAACTTTTTCGTGGTAATGAAAGAGAGAGAAAAAAAATGACGAGCGTTGCAACGACGAGCAGCGCTACTTTGCTTGCTATTTTGCAAGTGTGTCAGCTGTGTTATCGAGTATCATTTTCTTTCACGCGTTGGATGCAGATGCTCAGTGAGATAAAGATTCTTGTGTTTCCCAAAGGTCTGCTTTTTGGATTTATAAAGTGAACGTCTGACTTGAAGAACGCGTATTCAAATTTCAATATTATTTTTAAACTTTTTTCATAAAATAAAAATTGATCTTGGATACTTGACACTTCCAAGGGATAATTTTAATGTATTCATTTTCAGACATCTCATACCATTGCTCGTGGCTCAAAACACATTTAAATGCCATGTCTGACCAAATCAAAGTTTCGACTACTCGCAATCGAAAACAAGCACGAAAATCTGATGAAAAAAGTATACTCACACTGAACGTCGAGTAGAATGCTAGCGTTCATGGGTATAGGCAGAGTGACATGCCTGGCGACACAAATGATCGTGGCGTTATGATGTCCCCGAAGCACCTTGAGATGAGCGCCACTTCGTACGGGCGACGTGGCCGGCACAATGGTGAGGTTGTCGGGTGGTTGTTCGGGTCCATCGAGGGTGGCCTGCGAGAAGGACATACCCCAGGCGAGAACTGGCGGTGGATTGCCACCTTCGGCGGCGCACTCCAACGTCAACTCGGAGCCTTCCTTCACCGGCACGAACTGGTTGCCTGGGTCCAGTCGGCGACCGTCTATCAGCAGGTACGTCCCTCGCGGCGCCTCTGTAACATCACGGGACAATGTGGAAATTTAGTTGCTTTGCTACTACTACCTTCAAGCCTGTTTTAGACTTCCTATCCGCGAGCGCTCTGACAAGGGATCTGCAGCGAGGGGGGTAACGCTCCCGACAGTTGCCAGCAGATTATGTCGCTCCCGCTATATTCGTATACTAATCGGCTTTAATAATTGTACAGTTGCTTGACAGCCCGGGACATTCTGTGATTTCAGACTGTTCGAATTTCTAGTTCATTAATTATATTGTGCAGCGTTTGCTATATTTGGAGGTATAATGTTTTAAAAAGATTGAAAATTAATATTGCTACGAGCTTGACATGAAATACTTTAATATTTTAATGAGGAAAAATGTAAATTTGCGATGTTTTACGTTGACGTGCGATTTTATAACAATGTATTTTTATATGTCCCACAGAAAAAAAGAGCATAGATAAAAAATTCCGCTAACGTAAGTTTTATGTTACCTTCACTCTCGGATGATTATACGCATAGTTGACATGAAAACATAACGAGTTACATCGTCCCACACAGCTAAGAACGAAAAAATATCAACTTGCATATTATAGCATAATGAAGAACGACACAACGCGAAGGTAATCTCCGATCTCATTTGAGTTTTTCTTTCTTTCAAGCTTCACTTATACTTCCATTCAGAAAGAAATTTTGGCGCGCAAAAATTATATACCTCTCGCATTGTATGCACACGATATCCACGAGAGAGAGAGAGAGAGAGAGAGAGAGAGAGACCGAGTTTCGCACCTCGCGCGCAAACGAACGCAAAATCCGTATTGTTATCCGCGCGGCAAAGTTAGAACAATGCGCGCGGGAAAGTCGGTTATTATCGCGCGAGAAAAGAGCATCGGAGTGTGTATAAGTGCAACGCGCGAAATTCAGGACAAACGAAACAATAAATGCTGGGTGCGCACACACACACACACACACACACACACACACACACACACACACACACGCGCGCGCGCGCGCGCGCACGCACGCATACGCGTGTCTTCCGAGAGATATTCTTCGAAAAGTAGAAGCGATATAACCCGTTGAACTTTTTTGCCGATGGGATAAAAGGTATACAATTTTTTCTTATAAAATCTTCGATTTCTCTCTGTCTCTCTCTGTCTGTCTGTCTGTCTCTCTCTCTCTCTCTCTCTCTCTCTCTCTCTCTCTCTCTCTCGAAGCTTTAATTAAGGATGCAAGCTACTACGTGTACATGTGTGTATCGTGAAATTGCTCTCGGCACTTAAGCAGACAGGAGCAGCAACGGCTGCGCCTAATTACAAATCAATAATATCCCACTCTCGCTCCTTCCGCTCGCAGCAGCAGCTAGCGCACGGTTGGGTTGCGTGTCTCGCCGATTAGCTATCGACGCCGAGTGCAAAACCACCGTATATATATACCGCGCCAACCGCGCCTTTCCTTTTATCGTTATTGAAAAACTTTCGATTAAATTACGCAATACGCCGACGTCGTCTATGCCGGCTAAACGCTCCAACTTTTCCTTTTATTAGCCTTTACTTTGGATTACTCGTGCGACACGACGATGTCCGCGGATTAAATCTATCGTGGTATATATATACCCTCTCGTATTTTCATCCACTTATTGGGTCGAGTTTTTTGCGGAGAGGAAAGTGTCTTCGATCTATTTAACAGTGATTATAATCTGTTGTGTTGGATAATAATTGCGAGTGGATTCATTAGAGTAATGTACTTGCTAATTTTTTTGGTGAAGATGACTACGTGTAGTTAAAGAAAGAAGCTTGACTATTTCTTTGTTAAATGTTTGCCGAGTTCCGCTAGAAATAATTCTCACTGACACAGCACTGCTGAGTACGCGACTACGAGTCCTGGTAAAAAGTTATTAAAACTTCTTTACATGACTGACGACGCGGTAATTTTTAAATGCTCGTGTCGCGCAAATTGAAGAGAGAAAAACACACACAGAGAAGTGACTTTCTTTCTTTTTCTCACGTTTGTAATTTTTTGCGCGTCAAAAAATTATAATGTATATATACGTAGTGAATTTCGGAGCTACGCGAAACAACGTGTATATCGTTCGAAATGAAAACTATGCTAAAAGGGAACTTCGACAAAGAGAAATCTCAACAAACAGTCGACAGGCACAAAAGAATTTTAATTGAAAATAAAACTTTTTGTAGGCAAAAAAATTACTAACGAAAACTATGCAAGCAGCAGCGGCGGCGGCAACTTGCGTGCACAGAGAGAGAGAGAGAGAGAGAGAGAGAGAGAGAGAGAGAAACTTTCTCGCAAGTAGATCATCTTTCAATGGGCGCCAACGGCGGAAGTGATAACTGTAGAAAAGCTCGCAAGCACTTTTATTTTTTTTTCGCCTGCAAAATTCCGTCGAGTTTTTTTTTTTCATGCGCGCAAACGGTTCACTGGCAATTACCATATCGCGCAGAGAGGCAACTTTCGGGGTCGTTTAATAATTTCCACGCTATCTGATAGTCATGAGGCTGCCTGTTATTGACATTCATTTGCGTATGATGCATAATTTTCAAACGAACGTAAGTATGGCATTTGCTCCCCTGGCAAGCTCGGTTATTATCTATATATATATATATATATATATATATACGCAAAGGCTACCGATAATAAAATTACTGCGCGCTGTACATATTCAAGCGCGACCTACTTGTTCATTTATGCATTTTATATCAAAGAGTGACAATATGCATATTTTAAATGCAAAATGTGAATTAATCGTCGTCATTATGCGAGACTGAAAGAGAGACAGCAATAATCTAATGACCATCGAGGCTCGAAAGCTTTCGCACGATAAATAAAAGATCAGTTTATAACAGGATCTTTACAACTCTCATTTTCAAGGACGTGCCGCGATAAATATACTCTACTGACTTTTTCAACTTCGCAAAGTTTTATAGTAGACTGATTGATCGATCGCTATGATTTATGAAGTCAAACAAATCATCGAGAGAACGATAAAGTATCAATATGGATTGCAATCCATTGTTTGTTACTATAGAACTTCGTGGAAATTTATCGCAGAAAATGTTTTCGATCGTATACACACCTATATTTATTCTTTTGTTTTTTTTTCTAGAAACACACGACGTTATACGTTGATAAATGACCTACTAACTTTTAGCCAAATTCCCAAAGACTTGCAGCCCGGAAAAGAAAGAAGAAAAGAAAAAAAAGAAGTCGATAGTCTCCATGGGATTCAACCATCCGCAGTAGAGTAAGTACAGGTACATACACACACATATATATATA
>JAWWMK010039298.1:0-12099 GCA_035047105.1 Galeopsomyia nigrocyanea
ACCGTCAAGACGTGCCTTCCTTGTGCGCTTTAAATAAAAGCACTTATTTGGATTTAAATATAAATTATTTATTTATATTCCCGTATAACCCAACACGATTCTTAAAAAAAGTATAATAAATATAATTAGAACGCGTTATTATACTAACTAAATCGAAATTAAAACGTTCGCTTTGTGGATAAGTTTTTACTTCCTCCTCATCGTAGCGGAAACTCCATATGTATCCGGCAAATTCTCTCTCTCTCTTTTTATCGAGATCTCCAACATTTAACCGCTCATGTCATACCTGTTTCCTCTCTGCAATCACGAATAATAACAGCGCAGAGACAAAAAGAAGAAGAAGAACAGAGAGAAAAAAAAGCAAGCGCAAACAACGATTCTTCGCGCTAAAAGAAAAACTCGTGTGGTCGCGTAATCGATCGCATCTCTCTCTCTCTCTCTCTCTCTTTCCCTCGGCGTTAAATATTTACTCTTGTGTGAGTGCTACGACCGCGTTCTTTGTGCAGTTCGTGTGGCTTGAGTAAGACGTGTATAAAGCCGTGAATTATTTTTTTTTTCTGTTTTTTTTTTTTGCGATACGATGATAATTGCGGTGATAATGTATAATAGTCGCACAAAAGGAAAAGTAAGTCGGTATAATTGAGCTTGGTAATGCCTCCGCTACACTGGAGGATCAGCCGATTTGCCGACAAATAAAAAGTTTCAAATATCAATGCGGCAAATCGGATGATCCTCGCAGTGTAGCGGAGGCATTATTCGCTGAATTATTGAAAAACTAGTGCCGCGAAACAAAAGGGTGACGAAGAGGGCATAAACACTCTTGAAAAAAAAAAAACTTTGTTCGAGCGCAGGAAAAAGCTAATCGCGCTTGGCAATTACAGCCAACTGCGTGAAATTGGCAACTTCTTTCTTTCTCTCTCTCTTTGCCACGGTGAAACATTTAATACTCCGAGGCAGGGTTTTGGTGTACAACTTTAATAATGGAAGACCGCGGCGGTGAAAACTTTGGAAATATTTCGGCCGCGAAGAAGAAGAAGAAGAAAGCGGAAACCCGAGAGTCGGCAAACTCTTGCGTGAAACCCACTTCGCGTCAGTGCAAAAGGGGGTTGGTTGCTACTGCTTGCGAAGCTCGAGGAAACTGAAGAACCCCAAGCCAGTCTCGTATTACTTTGCTTCTCTCTTTCTCTCTCGTGTGTGCGCTGCGCTATACTTCTTCTTTTTTTTCGCTCGGCGCGCACGTTTCGCTCTATAAGTTCGCGTGTTACGCGTTTAAAGCCAACTTCTTTTTTTTTTCTTTTCCAAAGACGTATAAGAGGACCTCAATACTCACGGGAAATACTGTTTTGTTGTTGTTGAAATTTTTTACTCGACGTTGGCTAATTGAAGCGGTTATACTTTGCCAATCTGACAGAACGCTTGGCGGATATAACTTCTTTTTTTTTCGGTTTTGTTTTGACGGTTTTTCTATTGATTTATTGTATTTCGTTGAGAAATGCGTTTTGCTGACAAAACGTCATATTTTCGAAACGTACATTTTATCCCTCACGAATAATGTTCGTCGTTTAGTGTGTGTGCACTTACAGATGGCGTCCAGCATTACATTCCCGTAAGCGAAGATAACTAATGAAATGTTTATGAGATACAAAAAAAATCCTCCTTAACAGTGACTATTTGTTTTAGCAAAAAGCTTGCATATCGATCGATAGATGATAAATTTGATTTCATTATTTTACTCCAAAACCACGCGATACACGAAGAAAACTATATAAAAATCGATACACTCGCCAACAGCAAGAAACAAAGAAAAGAACTGATAAATCGTTCAATTCAGGGGAGGCAAAAAAAAATCCATACCCTGAAACAAGCCCCCGAAGTGGATATCGAGTTGGAACTATCTTTCCCAGGGTAATTTAAGATGTCGAGACGTAACACAGAGAAAGGTAGAAAGCGAAGAGTCGAAGCCAGCAATTAGCGACTACAGCGGAGAAGGCTGGTCGAGGGAGAAAAGCAATGGGTTCTCCTCCTCACACGTATAAAAGGGAGAGATCAGAGAGAGAGAGAGAACGAAATCCACCTACCTTATACCTCTCGTGGGGGTTACCACTACTGCACGATCGTCGAAAGCCGTAATTGTATTATACGAGCCAGAGCTTACTCTCTGGCTGCTGCTGCTGCTGCTTCCCTCTTTCGCGCGAATTATCGCCGAGGGGTTCGAGGCGCGACGACGAATTAATCCCGAAATCGAAGGGCTTCAGGCTATTTAGACGCCCACGCGCGTGTATACGTATGTGTGTTGGTGCGAGGGTGAGTCGTTTCATTTCCTGTCTCTCGGCGGCTGGTGTAATACGCTGCGGGCGATAATGCATCCTGTATTCGTACGCGTGTCTGTGTGAGTTTCTTGTTGAATGAGACGAAGAAGTTTTGGGAGAGAGGCGAACCTCGAGTTAACTGAGTGAAAAAGATATGCTTTTATGCTTCGAAAGCTCCGCAAAGTTATTTACAGTAGTTTGGCTTTTGTGTGGGGGGAGTAAGTAACGTGAGAGAAATGAGTTTTAGAGCTTCAACGTAACGATACTGTAATTTATATACACGTGCAGTTTCGGTTGGAAAAAAAAAACTTTTTGGTTGTTTAATTGGAAGCGATAAGAGCATAATATGCAACTTCATTATCGTGACATTCAAATTGTGTATTTTCGTCTCTTATCTGAAAGTCTTACTCATGCGTTACTTTACTCGAAATTTTATTTATAGCGATTCATAATGTAGTTGATTCTCGGCAATCGGGCGAGGAAATAAATTTTCTCGATGACTAATGATTTTCATTATCTCACGATAAGCGAGAACTCTTTAAGCTGCTTGAAAGAGGACTGTTCAATTGGAAAAGATAGTGCGGCAGTGGTGTAAAACCGCAGCGTTACGCGATAATCCTTGAAATGTAAAAAAAAAAGGAAGCCACCTCATGGACAAACTCGTCATCGACGCGATATAATAATTAGAAAGCCCCAGACGAGCGTATTTGTAGGGGGAAAAAAACGTCAAGGAATCAATTTCCAGCTGTACGGTTATTTTCACGGGGCCTCTCTGTCTCTCTGTCCACAAACACACACAAGCACGCACAACTATACGTAGATAGTGTCAATATTGACACTATATACGCCGACAAGAGTTTGATCATCTGTGGGTGTGTATGAGCGACAGATGCGCGGTAAAAGAAAAAAAATAATAAAAGTGAGGCGATCAAACAAAAGAGCTGTGCTCATTTATGATTTTGTCTTCTTTAGGTATTTTTTTTTTGTCATCGAGGAAATTTTCATTGGCTATTTGTTGTGTGAATAAACATTGTACCGAATTGTAAATTCAAATGACCCGTAGAGGTTGTGAATTATTAATGCGCCGGGGACAAGTGCAAGCTCTTGCGTCGCTTTACACGATCTCTCAACCTACGTCAAGCTTTTTAGGGTTCTGTGTGTGTGTTGTTTGTCTTTTGATAATGTAGGCGCTAAGAGCGGGTGTGAATGAAGTGGTGATAAGCAAGTTTTACAACGTGACGTCAAGAGAAACTTATGAAGTTGGGATATACATTAATATTTCATTGTGGATTTTGAGAGATATAGTTGAAAATTATAGGCTAGAGTAACATTTACTCGTGTGATGACGAAACGAGTGGTTTGTTATAAAAAAGGTGAGAAGTTGTTCTCTTTTAAATTGTGAGAGAATAATAATGACGTCCATTATTTCTTAAACACTGAGAAAAAAGATCGAGATACTCAGTTGAAGCGATGACTCGTCGGAATTATTAACGAATTCAGGAAATGATATCTTCTGAAAGCTCAACATCTTTGTACGAGCTACCAAATTACCTTTCTAACCATCATCGTTCATTGCCTGTGTGCGGCAGTTTTCTCAGAGATTTATTAATCACACGACAATGCACTTTAAAAAAAAAAATCATCCAACCACAAATTCTCTCTCTACCTCTCATTCGCGTCGCGAAAACCGCTAATAACAATCATCGTTTCTCACATCCCATTTCTTCTTCTCCGTCGAAAAAATCGCGGACCTCTTCGCCTACCGCAAGGCAAGAAAAACCGCAAAAGTCAATCAACGTAATAACCAACACGTCCGTACGTATATAACATAAAGATACACACGCGCGTAAATATAATTATGAGCTTTTTCTTCCAAACAAACAACCGACCGATTTTTCGTTCGAGAAAAATAGTTCATCGATCCAAGAGCGTTAAATTACACTTTACAGCAAAGTCATCTATATAATCGAAGCTTCTTCGCCGCCTTATTTTCTTTTTACGCAGAAACGGACAGACGTGCGGGTAAATATTACACACGCACACATGGGTGTCTTGAAGGGGCTTCTCCCCGCGATATGGTAGCTAATATTTGACGGGCTGAGCACACAAATACCATACACCACGGCTGCTCTCTCCCTCTCTCTCTCTCTCACTCGTGTTGTTTGCCCAACGGTCACTGGCGATGCTCATCGTTTGCCTACGTGTGTATGGTGGATGGTATATGCACGAAAATGCCTAACCTCTATGTGGATCAATCGATGAGTAAATAGTTGATTTTTTTTTTCATTTCATTCGACGATTGTTTAATAAGGTGTTAAAAAATTCAATGATTATTCAGTCTAATCGGCATGATAAGAAAAATACAGAGAGAGAGAGAGAGAGAAAATTCAACGAGACGACGAATGGATAAAGAAGAGAAGCGCAAACGGCGAGTATGTTTGCGTTCCATTTGACAAGTTATCAGAGAGAGAGAGAGGACTGACGTAACGTACGCCTATACACACTTTTGAAAATTGAAACTCTCTGGAAAAACAGCAGTGCTCTCTCTCTTCCTCTCTCGCTTGAGTCAACATTAATTTCCCGAATGCGCTCGCTCGCTCGTAGTTATTACGCGAAGCTCAAATATTTTTTCCAATCGAGATATTTCAGCACACACAGAACCCTCCTCGCTTCCATTTTAATTTTTTTTTTTTTTTCGATTTCTGCACGCTGCTGTGTGACCTACAAAACCCTGCTGCCGCCGCTGCTACTATATAACAACTCTAGACAAATAACTCCCGCGAGAAATAGAATTCTCGAACTGCCGGCATGAGTTCTTTCGCGTGTGCAGTTGTTAGTGTTTTGCGGTTTTTCCCCGGTGCAAGGTCTCTTGTGGTTTTATCGACGCGCGGAACAAGCGATGGTTTCACCTTTTTCGCTGTGTGTTTCTTTTTTTTTCTGCTTGCTGTCTGGAACAGCCAAGTTGTTTCGTAAATTGAATTATATCGATGAAGTTCGATTGCAAGTTTTATTTTTTAATTTTGTTGGATAGTTACGACACCGTTTTGCGTAAGTTGTTACTGTGCGATGAGGATTTCAAGGAAAATTAGTCTCAATTGCAATTGTTTGTTTCTTTCAGTTGTAGTAATTTGTTTTTTTTGTAAAGAAATCAGATCTGGACAATAGATGGTGCTACAAGCCATTTTTTTTTCTAAAACAAAAAAATATATATGTGAAATAACTAAATAGTTTACTTCTAGTTAATAGTTTATTCTTTTGATTTAACTGTTGTGCGCATTCTCTGCACTAGGGTAGTTAATTTTCCAGTCAAACCCACCAATAAAATAAAATTCAACTACACAATCTCTAAAAATAAAAAATTCTACAATTCGTAATCCATCTTTTTCAAATGCACTCCACCAAAAACCACAAACGTCAAAAAAAAAAATGCACAGCCCAAAAAATTGCCTTAAAATTGGCATTTCTCAAGAACATCATGAAGCGTATGGACAAATGCCATTCCACGAACAACACCGCTTAGTGGTATTAGAAAAGGCTCATGCAGCAGCGGCAGCAGCAGCAGCAGCAGCAGAGTCAGATAGTAACAGCAGCAGCAGCAGCACACATGTAGAGAGAGAGAGAGAGCGTCACGGGTTGCGGGTCAGCTTGGCGTGGCGGTTAGCGAACTATCTCAATTTGCCTAAGCCACAACCGCAGCGACCACGAAACCACGACTTCCCTCTCTCGTCCGTGTGGCGATGTGGCGCGCGGCGGTGTGTGTGGCAGCAGCGGCGGCGTGAGCACGGGCGTCGTGCTACTTCGAACTCTCCCTTTCGCTTCTATACTACTACAAGAGAGAGAGAGAGCGAGAGAGCTTGCAACTCTGGAAATCCGAAACGAGAGTTGCTGTTGCTGCTGCAGCAGTAGCCGATTATTCGTGCTAATTAATTTCGGTATTTCCAGAGCGCGATCCCGAAACCCATTCCAACGTACACGCACACACACACACACACATTGGCTTTCGAATCATTACGCTCACGTGTTGCATGCACGTAGCCGCGCGACAAACAGAGGGCTTCGATTGCCCTCTCGACATTCCATATCCAACATAGTTTCCATGTCCACTCTCTCTCTCATTCTCGTATGGCTCGGCTCGCTCCGGCACAAGCGAATTATTATGTGTCGCATTGTTGCGGACAATTTAGTCAAATTATTCGTTTTTTTCAGTGAATCTTGTTGACCAAATTCAAATTTAAAATTATTCATTCATTTCGATATTTATCAAAACACTCTTTGAAGTCGACTGACTTGTCAAATCATTATAAAGTAATTTTATCTTAAAAGTCCCCACAACATCGCTTTGAATCCACCTACCATCCTCCTTACAAACACACACACACACACACACAGCAGCAGCAGCAGCACTATAGTGAATATAATGAGGTGGACGATACAAAAGGAGAGCCTAGTCTATAACACAGAGAGACATCACACACGCGTGGGCGAGTATAGTCAACGACGAGGGTTTACAGTGAGTAAGGGAGTAGAGGAGGGAGTTTGACGCCAGCAGCAGCAGCTCATAGTTTCGCTTGTAGCGTGTAATCCTGGCGGACACCGCAAACATGTAATTAACACTTGCTTCCCTCGGCGGCTTCGTCGTGTAATGCATCGTTGCTGCTTGCCTTGCTACCTTGTATATATATCATCGGGCAGCGATATATATATCCGAGCTTCTCCTTCTTCTTTCTTCTTTTTTCTTGTTACAACGAGATGAGAAGGAGAAGAAGGCGAATAGAGAAATCTACAACGAACTAATCGCGAGCGACTCTTGGGTCTTTTGGCCTTTGGCGCTTTGTCGTCCTATACGCTTGGGCACCCAAACAGCAGTGTTGTTGTCTCTATCGATTGGTTTGATTGTTCCGTATATTCGATTACTACTGCCGTGATGACACTCGAGGTATACATGTACATAGTTACGCGCCAAACTTGCTCGAGCTTTCAAAGTTTTGTCGATATAGAAGAGTAAAACTTTGTTTTATCGTGTTGTTTACATTTCTCGAAATTCCACGACTATATCCGAATCATTTGTAACACGAGAATCCTCGAAAATGCACTTACCTCGTCGCAGCATCGTCGGCAAACACAACTATAGCTTCGAGAAAAAACAATAAAAAAAAAGTCTCTTACAAGCAACGTACAAGCGCCAGATAAGAATCCTCGGCGTTCGAGAGGACACACACACACACACACACACACACACACACACACACACACACACACACACACACACACACACACACACACACATTTGCGTCAGCTCGAAAAAAAGTAAAGTGGACCGCGTTGCTATATATATGTATATACAGAACAGCTGTACGGAATTAATTCAATCCGATATGCATATAGCCGAAGCGGAGTAGCCTCGATAAATCGCCTTCTCTCTTTCCTTGTAAGCTTGGTTCTCTCTTTTTTTTTCGTTGTTGTTGCTTATACGGGGAGAGAAAGAATGAGGCGTTGCGATGTGGTTTTATTGCTATACTCGCGCATACCGCTGATGATGTCGCTCGACGATGTTCACGCGTTAATTGGTGTTCGACTGGCGCTCTCTCGCTTGCATGGAATTGATTAGTTTTATTTTTTTTTTTAACCATTGCTTGCGAACGTATTCGTGATAACGGATACGCAGCCGTGGATGAATCATAGGAGATAAAGAATTGATGTTCTCCATTCTATTTTTCTGTTTCGTAGATCTATAGAGTGTCTAGAATTGGATGAAGAATAAAGTATATTTGTGGTACCATTATTTGGCGCTAGAGGTTACTATATAACGAATACAGTCTTCAAATGGAATTACTTGTCTAAATAGATAAGTCATCGTCTGATCTAACAGTGTTTTTGAAAGATTAAATATTATATCGCAGTGGCATAACAAGACATCTATACCAGTTTCGTTGCTTAAATAATATCATCAATGATAACCGAATGCTGCTAACTCTGAAAAAACGCAATATAATGCAAAATAATTTGATAAAACCACGAAAAATAAACCTATAGTGGAAGAAAAAAATCAAGTCCCCAGGCGCTCTCGCCTCGAAGCAAGCAAAAAGCAAAAAAGGAAATTAAGAGTTCTTGGTCCCTCATTAAAAAACCAATAATTCTCCATAATCTCTTCGATCCGATCCCTCTCTCTGTCTCATTTACTCTTACTGCTCGTTTTTTTATTTACCCAGTGCCCTGGGCGCGAAGATATCCCATTTAATTGGTATATACGTATCCTGGAAAAACCTCGTGTATCGAAATTAGACCATTAATTTATCCTTGACAGCTTTGCAAAAAACTACAATTTTTTTTTTGTAATTAACTCGTATACTAATTGATCGATCTCCTCGGGTAGCTTTTGCGAAATAGAAACGAGTTTGTAAACTTTCTCGGTCGTGCGCGCGCGTACGTGCGTGCATGCATATTCAATAAAAACTGATAATCAGCGATTAGTAGCATTACTTTGCCTCGCGCTCGCGCGATAATTCTAATCCATTCCATTTACACCGACTTGTAATAAACATATCATTAAGAGAAAAAAAAACTCGTGCTTGCGTAATTAAAACTCGACTTGAACTAATTATCGTTTCTCGAGCTAAGTGTATTTTTCGCACCTCAGTCGTGTAACGAAAAAAAAGAGAGAGTGAGAGAGAAAGAGGGAGAGGAAAAAAAAATAGCGGACCGTGCAATTAAATTTTATTTACGAGGCGTCGCTTCGGGCGTGCAAGCCGAGGATGTTTAACTTAATAATAGATATGCACGCGAAGAGAGGCATTGTGCGATCGCCGGGAGGGCGCCAAGCATGGATTTGCATTCGAATGCGGCCGTTACGTTCTCTCGCTCTCTTTCTTTCTTTTTTTTTTTTGTGTTTTGCTTGCTGAACGAAATTAGCCGCCGCCGCCGCTGACTACGACGATTATTTATCGACCGTTTGCAGATTAAGCCTGTTTTTCACGAGAGTTGGAATTCCTTCTTCTTTCTTTTTTTTTAGCGTTGGAATGCGGAGAGTTTGCGTGACCTTTTCTTTCCCTCGTATGTGTGTGTGTGTCGTTGTTACTTATGTAAATTTTTGGTTTTTTATTTTTCAGGTGCCGCCGCAGTCGGGTCAGCCATTCAAATTTACAATCACGGAATCCTGCGACAGGATTAAGGAGGAGTTCAATTTTTTACAGGCACAGTATCACAGGTGAGTTTGGTTATCTTATCTTTAATATTTTTATAATGTTCTCAAAAATTCAATAACATTTTTGAATACATACTTATATACTTTCTTTTTTATAACACGTCTTATAAAATTAGGGGACATTTGAAAGTTTTTATTTATTTAAAAATATTCAATGTCTTTTCGAATTGAAAATATTTTCTCACACTTGAAAGATTGACTGTATTGTATTCATATTGAGGTGGGGTTCAAGATAAAAAATTTTTTCATTGATTCAATTATTAAACGCTAGATTGCCCAAAGATTCGGATTTCTGAAGTTAAATTCATTCAATATGGTGTATAATTTAATTGTAAATGTTCATTATAGTATATAAATTAATGTATAATTTAAGACCACTCATTATCGTATATCAATCATGGCGTGACTTATATGTATAGACTTTCAGACCTTTCCCAAATTGAATTAAAATTTCTTTATAATTTTCTGTTCTATTGACCAATTCTTAACAAATTGAATTTTTCTGAAAATAACTATTTTTTTATAAACAATCATAGTTTTTTAACTAAAAATATTTCTAAAATCGTGCAACTCTTGCAAAACAAAACCTCAACAATCATAATATTTACATCAGCCACGAGTCTGTAGATAAAAAAACTGTATGACTCAATAATTTCCTTGCACGGAATTAACCAACATTTTTTTTCTTCATTCTCTTCTCATCTCTCGTTCTCGTATACGCAAAAACGTGATTTATTAGCTTTGACCCCTATACGAGAGATAAGTCTGCTTCTTGAGAAATCCACGAAAAAAAAATAAGAGAAGACGCCGAGAAACAAATAAAGAGATAAGCGTAATTATTCGCGGAGAGCAAAAATACATTTTACATAAGTTCTTTATAAAAATTTTTTGTTTTATTTTGTTCTATATCTCGGCACGTCGCGTCTCGGCATCATCGGAAATTCACCGCGCACCACGCCGCCGTATATACGAAATTGCCCGACCTCATATGCTCGTTAATGCGCGATCGTAAAAGGCCTCGGCCTTTTACAGCTGCACCCTCGTATACTCCGAGGATATGAGCTGCACTTACCATGTTTTACAAGTGTTAGTCCGGAATGAGGATTCGCCTTCACTCCTTTTTACATTTATTTTTGTTTTTTTTTAAACGCTGCCAGTTTGTGGCTTATTTGTTGATGGCTTTCGCTCTCTCTCCCTCGCTCGAAGATAACTTATCCCTCTAATAACATTCGTCCCGTGAAAAAAAAAGAAGAAATCTCGGCTATATACATTTCCCACAACTTACCTGCACAATTTACATTAATAATTACGTCGAGCGAACGTCAAATATAAAATAAAAAAAAATATTTTCACTAATAAGAATAGTTATGTTTGCAGGCAGCTAAATTCGCGCTCGGCAAAACGACCTCGCGGCTCTCACTGTGCGGTGAAAAGATCTTTCTCTCTCTCTCTCGCTCGTCGGCAGGGCAATTTCGCTTGGCACGGTAATGGCCGGCACTTTGGAAAATCTGTAATAGTCTCTCTCGCGCGCGCTCTATACACCGCAGTAAGCGAGAGAGAAGCAAAGCGTCTTTTACGGTGCAGAGGCCGTATAACGAAGTAGGCGAACCGCAAGTTCGCGCGCTAAACCACAATATCATCGCGCGCGAGCGCGCTGCCGTGGCCTTTTATATTCTCACTCTTCTCGTGCTGTATTAGAGCACCACGACTGACTGCCTCGTGAAAAAATGTAAACGCGTCGACTGTATAAGCTTCTCTGTCTCACACTTTTTTTTTTATCTCTTTTTTTTTATGACTCGTCAGGTGTGGATCGATCAGACTTCTGTGCGTGTTCTAGCCTTGATGATAATGTATATTTTGCTTCTCCTTTTTTGATCAATGCATGTGAGTTAGTAGTTCGTTCAAAAGAGCACTGAACGTTGCGCGAAACTATCCGAAATTATTAGCTTGTTTGAAGGTATTTTTTTTTTATGACGCTCACTAGGTGGTACTGTTTATAACTGTAGTGGACTTGTTATTCTGACTGCATAACTTTATCATTTTGAACTTGTATTTTCATAAGTTGTGCTTACTCTACTGGTATTTACGTTATATTTTTTGTTCTGTTCACTTCTTCCAAGGAGTTACACTCTTCAAAACAAAGTTTAAAGAAATTAAAATTTTCATTTTTCCAGAATCAAACAAAGTGTATAGTACCTACCTAAAATTCTAATATTATTATAGTAATTTGATACACAATATAAACTATTGTAAATTTACAAAGTTTGAAATGTAGTCAACACGTGAACTATCCTAAAGATCAACCATCAAACACCGTTTTAACTTTAAACTTTAACCCCATCATTCTTTAATGTCATTCTACTCTCGCAAAGCAATAATCCAAGAAATAAATATCAAAAAACATCGCTGAAAGAAACATATTATCACTATGGTCGCGCCCAATTAAACCACGTACATCATTTCTCTCTCTTTCTTTGCGAGCAGAACGAAATGCCAACAATTGCCCAGACTACTCTCTCTCTCTCTCTCTCTCTCTCTCTCTCTCTCTCTCTCTCTCTCTCTCGCTCTCTCTCTCTCTCTCTCTCTCTC
>JAWWMK010039309.1:0-12094 GCA_035047105.1 Galeopsomyia nigrocyanea
CATCTACCCGAGCCCTCAGCTGATCGTGAATCAAGATATATTTATACCATGGAGGGTGCTATACTTCAAACATATAAAAATAATTTTTATCATCCCAAATACGACAAAAAAATCGGTGAAAATATGGCGCTGAATGTTATTACTAGAAATCTAGAATTCGTTGACTGACTTTGGTTTACCTTGATACCACAAATACATTAATTAGCAGATCATATCGCTCATACATCAGTCATTGAATTTCAAAAAAAGAGGACTGTCACACATGCATATGCTGTTATTTCTAGACAAAAAACATAAATGTGATACTCCTGAAAGAATAGATGAAATAATCAGTGCCGAAGTATCCAATTAATACACCTACCACATTTTATATAACATTGTAAAGCAGTTCACGATACATGGACCATGCGGGGAACAGAATATGAACAGTCTGTACATGGGTAAAAATACAAAGAAATGCACAAAATATTTTCCAGAAAAATATAACAATGAAACTTCTTCTAGAGGAAGTTAGCGGATATCCATTGTATCGAAGAAGAGACACTGGTGTCACAATTTATGATGAGGGTAAAAATTGTACAAGGGTGGCAGATAGTAGATTTGTTGTACCGTGCAATCCATATTTATTGTTCAAATTGAATGCACACATAAATATAGAAGTGTTCGTGCTTGAGCACGCTATTCGAATTAAAGCTCGCGTCAAAATAGATTTACTTGTGTCGCTTCACGTTTGCGACAGTCATTCCACACACGCGGCGCACGAGCTGCACGCTCTCGTTCAGTTCGTCGGCATCCGGCAGCGAGTTACCACGTAAAGTAAGGTACACACATACACTCACACAATTCATAACTCATCATTGCAAATCTCTGTTACCGAAGCTGCAATAAAGGTACACAACAAAAAAATCACGAAGTTCTTCATTCCAAATATCTAATCATCCTCACACTCTCAGCGATAATAATTTCATCACGGAAAGATCGCTAAGATTTTGGTGCCTCCTGTGAGGTGTGTACTTCATAATACGTAACGCATCATTTCGAATCGGCTTTCTCATCAGCTAAACTTCAGAGCTGCGTTGAGACGGTTCTGAAAAATCTGCAAAGTCATTTTCGAGTTTCGCTGAGCTAGCGAAATTGCCACGCGGTGTTACATAACCTAGCTGAGTAACACCACCCCCGGCGCCATTATTGCACATAGCTGCCGGATTTCCGCCTAGTGTACGCCATCTTTATCGGCTACACGTGTCTCGAGCGATACGCCGCTCACGCCATCAGTCGGCAACTCGAGAAACATCGTTGTTCTCGACTCTCTCACGCGCGCGCTCGCGACTCGAGAGAGAGAGAAAGAGAGATTCTCAGTGAAGTTCATTCAGTGAGATACGTGAACACGACAGTGTTGTTGCTTGTGAAAGCTAACCATACGCGATTGCAGTGTCATTATGGCCGACGCGCTACTTCGTGATCAGAAGGCAACAGGCAAGCGTATTGTGAATTTCACGGTCAACACGGTCGGCGAGGAATCGCTAACTCTCGAGGTCGTTCACACGAGGGTCACTCTCCTCGAACGCTACTGGACGGAGGTATTGCAGCGCCATTTGAAGCTGCAAGACCACGAGACGGATCACGCTGATGACGCGTACTTTGCCGGCGAACTGAACGGGAGCTGCCACAAGGAGAGTTTCTGCCGCCAGGTTCACGACCCCAACTGGCTCCTGTAAGTACGCCTGCTCCTCAAGGACCTCAGACATTAATCTCCCGTGTCGGAAGCCCGATATTGCTGGGGACTGCTCGAGTGCTGCTAGAATCGAGCACAGGCTTCCATCACAAGGTCAGAGTCCTGATCGACCCAGCATCGGAGGGGCATATGCTAACTGAACGGATCGTGCAGCTGCTGAGGCTGAGAAAGTCGGTCGTGCAGACCCATGTGAAAGAAGTTGGAGGTATCGCCGCGAAGGCCTCGTCGATCGCCACGGCCGAGGTCCATTCGAAGATAAACTCTAAATTTGTTCTGAGCTTTTCAGCGCTCGTGCTGCCCAAACTCACTTCTCTTCTTCCTGCTACCCGTTCCGAGCGCCACAGGGCTTCCTCCTGAAAGAGACGCGAACCGCGTCAACTCGTCGCCATCACTCTGTCCACGCCCACATGTGTGGCAGCTGAGCTACGTCGCTTTTGGGAGATCGAGAAGATCCCATCACCACCCACGCTCACTCCTGATGAACAGTACTGCGAGGACCACTTCGTGCGCACACACCAACGGGACGCCTTAGGCCGATACGTCCTCCGTCTGCCCTTCAAGGAGACAGCAGACCTCGATGACAATCGTCACAGCCGTGGCGCGCATGCAGCAGGTGGAGCGCCGCACTTTCACGCAACGCTGCGCTGTCCGCTCAGTACCACCAATTCATAGACGAGTACGAGCAACTGGGTCACCTCGAGTCCGTCCCACCTGAGCAGCTCGACGCCCGACCACGGCGATACCTCTCGCACCACGGCGTCATGTAGGCGAAGCTCCGAGTCGTTTTTGATGGCTCATGCGGCTCGCCATCCCTGAACGAGCGCCTGCACGCAGGCGCAAAGCTCCAGCTCGACATTAGCAGCGTCATACCGCGATGGAGGCTACTCAAGTTCACCTTCACCGCGGACATCATGAAGATGTATCGGCAGATACGTATTCACCCTGAGGATGTCGATTGGCTGCGCATCGTCATGCGAACTTCGCCCGAAGAAGCGCTAGCAGACAAGCGCTTACTCACCGTCACATATGGTACCAGCTGCGCACCCTTCCAGGCCTTGTGCACGCTGCGGCAACTTGCCGAGGACGAGGGTCACGACCTATCACTCGGTGCAGAGGTACTGCGCAAGCACATGTATGTAGACGACGCGCTTGCAGGAGCAGACACGTTAGAGGAGGCGTGCGCAATCAGGGATCAGCTCATTGCCATCCTACTTCGTGCTGGTATGTCTCTCGACAAGTGGGCAGCGAACACATAGTCACTACTGCCAGGAGCATCAAGCTCGTCCGAGGAATATCTCTTCGACCCAGATAACACCGTATCTACTCTGGGCCTGAAGTGGTCGCCGCATTCGGATCAATTCTCCTTCTCCGTGCGTGACCCTCCACCGCACGACGTCATCACCAAGCAGATGGTGTTATCGCAGATCGCACGCCTGCACGATCTTTTCGGACTGCTCTCCCCGGTCACAGTTCGAGCAAAGATGCTGCTGCAGCTCCTCTAGATCTCGGACAAGGACTGGGACAGCCCGATTTCAGCATCATTACAAAAGCAATGGATCGAGTATCGCCAGAAGCTGATCGAACTTCGCTCGCTGAGGATTCCACGATGGTGCGGAACTGACATCATCATGGAGTGGATGCTTATCGGATATTCTGACTCATCTGAACGTGCCTACGCCGTTGCACTGTACCTTGCCTACACCGACGCTGACGGCCGCATCCGCTCTCACCTGATCGCCTCAAAGTCAAGAGTCGCGCCTACTATGTCGCTCAGCGTGCCTCGCCTCGAGCTGTGCGGCGCCGTCACTCTCGCCAAGCTCATCGTGCAGGTGCTGGCTACGCTACCGAAGAAGCCCTCGGCGGTACGATGCAAAGCAGACTACGAAATCGTACTGACAAGGCTACGCAAACCACCCATTACCTGGCACACTTTCGTCGCAAATCGTGTGAGCACTATGACCACACTACTGTCAGACGTTACCTGGGAGCACGCCCGCTCCTCCGATAACCCGGCTGACTTGGCTACATGAGGGATGACCTCCAAGGATCTGATTCAGAGCGAGCTGTGGTGGCACGGCCCTTCAGATATCCTTGGAGAAACAGCATCGCACAACAACGAGGAGGAGTACGAGACAACGATAGAGCGGAAGAACGAGATGGCAACCTTCAGCACGACGCTCACGCTTGGCAACATAGGGAGATCTTGAGCAGATTCTCCAACTTTCACCGAATGCTGTGCGCCATTTCCTACGCTCGTCGCCTTCTTCTCAACTCCAGGCTAACCGCAGCAGCACGTCCACCTCTCACCCTCAACGTTATGGAGATCGACTACACACTGCACGTTCTGATCTTGGCCGTGCAGCAGCACCACTTCAACGCTGAGCTGTGTAGGCTCCGAAACGGACCGACCTGTCTGCGCGATAGTCGCCTGCGATCCCTGCTGCCTTTTATCGACGAGGATGGAGTTCTGCGCGTGGGCGGACGTCTTCAATACTTGCAGCTCAACTTCGACGAAAAGCACCCGATCATCTTGCCGCCGCAGAGCCACCTCGCAGAGTTGCTCATTAGGGTCGTTCACACAGCAACACTCCACGGCGGCCCGCAGCTGATGCTCCACTCTGACCTTCGAGGAGTTGAGCATTTTCGTTTGCAGGATCGAGTCATGCCTGAACTCTCGACCCATCTCTCCGACCAGCAGCGATCCAGCGGACGTCGCAGCTCTCACTCCCGGCCATTTCCTCATCGGCCGAGCTCTTCGTGCGCCTCTAGCGCCACCCATCACGGAGCCGGTCGTCGGAGTTCCCCGCTGGCGCTTGGTCGAGGCCATGCAAGCGCACTTTTGGCAGAGGTGGAGGAAGGAAGTGTTCGACCAACTGCAGGTGCATTCGCGATGGCTCGACGAACGCCGCCCTCCAGCAGTACGAGATCTGGTCCTGCTCACGGACGGCCAGCCGCCAGCCCTGCAATGGCCCCTCGCTCGAGTCATGCAGATCTATCCAGGGGATGATGGTATGGTAAGCGTGATCATTCTGAGGACCGCCACGTCGACCCTTCGACGCCCGCTCAACAGGGTCATTCCTCTCCTGGACGACGAGGACGCTGTCAACCACTATCCTGACCTACTTCAGCGCTCGCTGGCATCCCCTTCAGTCGGTGCAGCTCCAGCCACGATCGGCGGCCCAGTCGCACCATGGAAAGGAGCAAACTCCATGGCGGGCGATGCCCAGGTCGCGCAACCAGCATCAGCAGCTCACCCGGCATCGAACTCCACGGCGGACGGCGCCCAGGTCGCGCACCCAGCGCCAGCAGCTCACCCGGCATCGGACTTCACGGCGGGTGGCGTTCCCGCCTCGTCAATCAGCGGCCGATATCAGCTTCGCCCTAGACGAGAACTACCGACGAGTACATCACCATGACACACACTACTCAACACGCACAGATCGGTTTTCGCAAGCTCACGATTAAGATAACAACACGCACACTTTGAAAATTGTAAACACAAAAACACTCTCTTTGATACTCACCTTATATGTTATTGCTGCACAATGAGGCGGGCGGAATGTTCGTGCTTGAGCACGCTATTCGAAATAAAGCTCGCGCCAAAAAAGATTTACTTGTGCTTCATGTTCGCGACGGTCATTCCACACGCGCGGCGCAGGAGCCGCACGCTCTCGTTTAGTTCGTCGGCATCCGGCAGCGAGTCACCACGTAAAGTAAGGTACACACATACAATCACACAATTCATAACTCATCATTGCAAATCTCTGTTACCGAAGCTGCAATAAAGCCTAAGTACACAACCAAAAAATCACGAAGTCCTTTATTCCAAATACCTAATCATTCTCACACTCTCAGCGATAATAATTCTATCGAGCGCATTCTCAAATCACAGAAAGATCGTTAACAAGAAGTATGTTCTACTGTAGAATGTATAAATTATTTATTCGAATATTATTACAAAGGATACGACTGAGCTTACATAGAATTGAAAAGCATTGGTATAAACTCTAAAGACAATCAAAGTAATTCCAATAAGAAGAACAGCGAAGATGAAGTATACAATCACGGCGAAGTTAAACAATACGTCAATACAAGATACTTATGTCCACCAGAAGCAATGTAGAGATTATACGAATACGATATATATGAAATGTCACATACAATAAAAAGATTGACTGTTCGTGAACCAGATTAACAAAATGTTTATTTCCAAGAAGGAACAGAAGGAATGTTGTATAGAAAAAAGGTTGGAACAGCGTTATCAGCGTACTTTGAACTCAGTACTACTGACGAAAGAGCTAGAAAATATCTTTATTATGAAATACCGATACATTACACTTATCATGATACCACTTATGAAAGGACGAAAAAATCGATTTTAAGTAGAATGTATTTGGTAAACCCAAAAGACCGAAAAAGATATTTCATTAGTTTATGGCTATTAGACGTCATCCATCCACCCATACACCATTCCATCCACCTATCCTACCATCGACCCATCCACCCACCCATCCATCCATCCACCCATCAATTCGTCCATCCGTCTACCCCTCATTCCAGCCATCCACCCATCTATCCAACCACCCATCCATCCACCCATCCACCCATTCATCCATCCACCCATCCATCCATCCATTCATCCACCCACCCATCCATCCATCCATCCACCCATCCATCCATCCATCCATCCATCTATCCACGCATCCACCTATCCATCCATTCAACCACCCATCCATCCACCCATCCACCCATTCATCCATCCACCCATCCATCCATCCATTCATCCACCCACCCACCCATCCATCCATCCATCCACCCATCCATCCATCCATCCATCCATCTATCCACGCATCCACCTATCCACCCATCCACCCATCCATCCATCCATCCATCCATCCACCCCACTCCCTCCACCGCACTCCCTCCCGTACTCCCGCCCTCACTCCGTCCTCCACTCCCACCCGTACTCCCTCCCCACTCTCTCCTCCACTCCCTCCTCACTCCCCACAACCTCGTCACTCCCTCCCTATTACTTTCGCACTACATCCGCACTACCTCCCCACTATCTGTTCACTCGAATACGTACTACCTCCCACACTCTCTATCCCACTACCTCCCCCACTACCTTCTCACTCACTCCCCACTACCTCCCTAATACCTCCCCACTAGATCCCCCGCTACCTCCCAACTACCTCCCCACTACACCATTCGCCCTCCCCACTACATCCCCATCCCTCCCCACTACATCCCCACTACATCCCCACTCTCCTTGCTCCCTCCCCGGGACATGTGCTGATTTCAATGGATAGCTGTCGGTGAGATATAACTATTTGTGGTCGAAAAAATTCGAATCATCATAGGAGAAGCATCAGGACAGCAACTTAGTCCGGACGTTTTTAGTCCGGCGCTCCTGGAATAAACAAACCATCAGAACAATCCACCATGACCATGAAACTGGATATATGGTGATATCAATGGATAGCTCTCGGTGAGGCCCAACCATTGATGGTTCCATATTATGATTCCAACCTTCATCGGCGAACCATTGGGCGACGAAGTGCACGGATCGGAATTTCCACCGATGATTGGAATCTAATTAATATAATACTAGCGGGATCTACCTCCCTCACTAACGCTCGCTCGGTCATACGTTACTTCTTATAGATTTTAGAGAAAAAGAAAAAGTTTTTTAATATAAGGCCATAAAAATAGTACATAAGTACGTAATTAAAATATATAAAAGTTTGCCACTATCTCTAGGCAACATTTGTTACGATTAAATTAAAATTTTATAAATTATGGATTTACTATTATTTCATTCTTATGCTTCACTTACAAATAAAAAATAATTGTTCATTAATTGCCATAGTCGCATACTAATCATAACAATGTTTATTATTCATTTTATTATAGAATAATTCATTTCAGAGTCTTTTCTAATGGCATTTTTTTCTAATAATATTTTCAATTTATTTCTATTTCGTAATCTTGAAAGAGCAACGTATAATGACTCAAAACAGGAGATGGCAAATATATTCCAACGTGATTATATGATGGTCCTTGTGATTTCTTTATAGTCATAGCAAATCCCAATCGTATTGGAAATTGTCTTCGGTTTATATTGACAATGGCAAATCTCCCTTTGAATTCGATTCTATTACTTGAATTCGACTTCCAGTGTGCAGTGGGTATATTCTTGCCAAGTGCAAAATCTCCCACTTCTAGATTCGTGGGACTTATTCTTTGTAGTCCCAGGATGCGTGGATGTATTAAAATGGAAAATAATTATCTGAATTTTTTGGGTGAAAAAGTATTTTATGTATCAACTCTAGATTGTATACAGAAAAAGTACAGAATATGCTTCAATGCTTATAATATTTAACTTTCTTTCTTCTTGGTAAGTCACAGACACCTCAGAGCGCGTTAGAGTCCACCTGGAAATCTGTGGACAAAAGACAAATAAAGGAAATCATTAGTATCGGAACTGTATAATAATTTTTCAATGGAATTCTACTCATCCACTCTCTGGGTACTCTGATTTTTCAACGTGGAGATAGTGAAGTTTCTCTTCACTATGTAGAGATCATGAAGTCATGATTTTACGATTCCAGAGAGAGAATGAGAGATTTAGAGTAACTTAAGATAACAAAACTCAGAAAATATAGCCGAGGATACTATTTACTGACAGCTAACGCAGTTTCCAAAATCTATCGGTACTTGAATTATAAGCTCTTGTGTCTAATACAATGCTGGTAAACAAATCACAATTTTCTGAGTTTCTGTTCCAGATATTTTCCTAGAAAACCCAAGTCACACTTCAAAAATTGGAACTACGTTAAGAGAGTAACGACTTTGATGCATAAATGGATAGATTTTGATTTCTGATATTTCCTGACATACATCTGATCGCTTGAATGAGCGCATGCATGTATTGAGAGAATTAGAATATTTGTAACCGTTTTGTCGTATATATATATATACCAAGGGAGCATCCATAAAATACGTAACGCTAAAAATCGGAATTTTACTTAGCACCCACTCTTCCAGTAACAAAATTGTAACGCGTCGCTATAGTCCCACCCTATCCACAGTATAACGTAACGTTACCCAAAATTTTCGAGTGACATACTTATGTCAATCCCATAAGTGAGGTAAAATAAAAAAAGAAGTTTTGTTAGGGAAATAATTTTATAAAACTTCTATTGGAGCATTCATATCATTATAAATAATTTGAAAAATTCAAACAATAGCACTAATTAATTTGATAAAACTTCTACATTATTGCAACATTCATATCATTATAAATAATTTGAAATATTTAAGCAGTAGAACTAATTGAAACATTATTTTCGTCTTCAAATGGAGTTAATTCCATCCATGATTGAAAATTATCGATCTGAGGAATCGCATCGCTTTGGGGATCTTGATCAAGAACGTTTACATCTTCAACGTCTTCTTCGTCAACCCATTCAACATATTCTGCTTCAACGTCTTTTTGAACAAGCAGTTCTTGATCTCGCCTCTTTATGACACGGTGAGGACGAATTTTTTTATTCGCGGATACTTTTTTTCTATGTATGTTCTTTTCATGTGCTTTGACATTTTTTTTGCTGGCGAAATACAAACCACAATCCTGGCAAATTCTACTATTCAAATCTTTTTTAACTGTTGGACAATAAAAATCATACGGCATTTCACCATCGTAGTTTGGTTTGACATTGATGAAACTATTTAATAACATTGATATAAATCTGTGTTCTCCATCTGCATCTGCAGCTTCAATTCCAGTAGACGTTTGTTTGAGCGCATATGGTGGAGGTAAAAATCCATCTTTCAAAATTTGTTTCAATGCACTTCTTAATGGTTTGCAACATTTCTCATCTAAACATTTGACGATCTGAAATTTTTATAGAAAATTTAACATAAAATCTTCTCTATTTTAATAAATTTTTTAAAATAAACTATAGATTCTTACTTGTAATAAATACTGACTTTCTTTTACATGTTTTGAGTACCAATGGTCTCAGGGCAAATTTGGAATTGATATTTCCTCGTCAGGTTCTATGTATTTAGCAATTACCTTATAGCCATCTATTTCAACATTGCTAAATATTTCCCCCAAGCAATTACCACAAAAGGCAAAATTTTTCTTTTCCTATTCAATGTCGATGGTTTTCCCGTTAGAATCTAAATGACTGCCAAAATGTTCATGATCTAAAATAACACCAGATAATTCTTTACTAAGTGGTGCCATTCTTCTTTCCACACGATTGAAGGCACTTCTTCCTGGTGCGTTTGTGAAGATGAACAAGCCATCTAAATCATACTTCAAAAAATGATCAATAGCATGCCTGATCACTTTTGGATAGCGTGGATTTTCGTCGGGGCCACCGTCCACAGACAAAAATAAAACTGGTTTCACATCACTCTTATCATTAAGCATAATTTTTTTAAAATCTTCTTCTTCCAAAAGTTTGTCAAAATCAGCAGTATGTGTCGATGCTGTGGATTTAGAATGTTTTCCACTCCTAATTGAAATGAAAGTTGGTCCTGAAAAGGTCACTGCAGTTGGATCACCCATTTTATTAGGCTCGATGACAATCAGAGCATAAACTGAAGGTATCAATTTATGTCTTTCTGCAACAACCCAATCATGGTCCGGCAACATGATCTAAAAAAGTTTGAATCATTTTTAATAAGTTACAGTCAATAGAAAAAACATACGTGTAATACATTAATTACTCATGTTATAAATTGAATTTGAATGATCGCTATTCACAAGAATAATTATAAAAAATCCGAAAATTATTTAATAAAAATATATATCAAGAATCAAGACACAATCTATTATATAATCCCATTTTTATCTAGTCATATTTTCATTTATAAACTTTGAAATAGTTTTAAAATAATATTTTCGTGTTAAAAAATGAAATACTTACTGGATATTCTAAGTGCATCATTATAGGACTTTGTTTATTTGCTGCTGTTATTCCCAAAGATACTCTAGCTTTATCATCTTGTGATAAGAATATTGCTTGCTCGGGCCCAAGGATAGAAGCTAAAATTTCAATTTTTCTAATACTAGCTGTACAAAAATACTGATCTGGGTGGCTTTTGTGCAATGTTGTTTGTGCTCTAATTAAACGAACTGGAACTGTTTTTACGTGTCTTTTTCCTTCAGATGATCTTAGTCTATATGGCAGCAAACGTAAATACAGTGTACTTTTTGATAGCGAGAAATTCATAGCTTGTAATTCCTTGTGTAAATCATCAAGTGTTTTGCAACTATTTAAGGTTTCACTTCGCCTTCTTGCATCTGTAGAAGCTACGTGGGTGACAAGATTAACTATTGTTTTCAATAATTCTGGTTGACTACTTTCTATTCTCGGTCGACCTGGTCCATCTTGTATATTCAATTCTTGCACAGCTTCTGGATTTTCATCTTTTAATTTTTTTAGAACAGTTGCTTTTTTGTTCCTGTATTTTCTTTGACGAATAGCATTGTTCTTTAAGGCTACAAGTTTCTTTTCTTTTTGACGAAGTTCTTCTTTTAAATTTTTTATAGTTTTTGCTGACTTGTCGTTATCTAATCCATAGTTTTTCGTAAGAATAGCTTTTTGCAGTTCTAATTGAGTGTTTGTTATTTCTTTGGTAAGTTGTTCTTGTGCTGGGGTTTTAAACGACTTTTCTAAATAGTTTTCTAAATCGCGTACATTTTCAAGAGATGATGAGCTTTGACTTACTGAAACGAATACATTCGATAAATTAAGAATGTGTAAGCTAATTATTTGATAAAAAATTGAAAAATATGTTAAAAAAATATTTTCTACCTGTAGCTTTCTCAAGCGATTCATTTGATGAGCCTACACTATTAACGCTTTCGGACGTTACTATTTCCTCGTTATTTTTTTCTATTGCCTCAGCCGCTGTCGAAGTCGACACAGTATTAGAAGTTGAAGGTATCTCTGCAGGCTGTTCATGCAATGAATGTTAATAAGTAAAATATTGAAATTGTATAAAAATAGAAAAGTTAAAAAAAAATCAGGCACATCGAGAGGTTTTTTAATTACCTTGAAAAAATTTAGAGTTCTCTTGGCTTTTTGTCGTGTTAAATTTTCTTGGCACTCTTTTAAAAACTTATTTGCAGCCTTTAATTTTTCCTCTTTGTCTACAAGTTGAGTTACTTTTGTTTTCCATTCAGCTAAGAACTTATTCTCGGCTTTATCTTGATCTTTTTTCGCGAACCATTGTTTATATTGCTTCCTTGTAGTATTGAACAAATCAAGTAGTTCTGATTTCATTATTTTGCACAATTTTTAAACTTAAAAACTTATATAAACTCGTAACACCGCTTTT
>JAWWMK010039320.1:0-12091 GCA_035047105.1 Galeopsomyia nigrocyanea
AGTGATTCTATTAAAAATTATAATAATAAAAAAGGTATTTCTGTTTCTTTCTCTATCTCAATTTTTTGATTGACCAATAATTTATTGATTCTGTAGAAATACAGTTTTAAACATAAAAACCATGATTTTTTGACACTTCTAACAAGTTTATTTGGTAAAAATTTGCAAAGTAATGTTTCGACCAAAATAGTTAAATTGTTAATTGAAAATAAACACATTAATACCTGTTAATTTTTGAAGGGAATAGAATGCGAGTTAATTTATTAACATTTTTCAAGATAAGACTGTTCTGTTAAAAAAAAATTCATTATAGGGCAATAATTTTTAGAATTGCACTTTACCACCTAGATGATGAGTTCTACTTAAAAAATAAATACGATAATGTCAACTGATCAATTCTTTACCCTATCGATAAATTGCAATATGTGAATTCAATATATTAATGTCAAACGAAGCAATCACCGGTAATATACCGAGCGAGCGTTAGCGAGCGAGGTACTTTTCCGCTAGTTATATATAATTTTATATACGGGGTAAAATTACCTTAAAAATAATGAAGCATTACATATTTGCGATGTATTTTTTCCCGCAGAACAGAATGGTGCTGTGACATCGGGCATATATTCTTAATTTTTTTGTATTCTTTGTACTTAAGATTTAGAGAAATACATTAAAAAAAAATAATAAAAACGAAAAAATATACAATGAAGCTTGGAAATCCGTTGAAAATCCCTTTAGAATTGAACACCAAAAAGAAAGTAGGAGAAACTTTGTTCTCTTTAAAATATTCCAAACGGAAACAAAGACCAGCAAGCTAGGAGATAAGTCTATGTAGAAGAAACGCGCCTGGCTTACATCTCTACGAATTGCAGCGGCGTTCTGTCTCTCTCGTACTTACTATAGCCATAACCGTCACCCGTGCTAGGCTTGTGACTGAGAGACATAAGCCAAGGTAAAGTCGTAAAATTTCATCCTGTTTCATTTTCTCGACGAAAACTCGCTTCTCTATTTCCAAAAATTTTAACATGGGAATGATTATTTACAATAAATTTCATAATTCAATGAAGTAATTAATGTCAACTTACAGGCAAAAATTACGACTTAACAAAATCTCTCATATGATTTTCAATTCAAAGTTTCGTTTCGGCGTAATTAAAATATAAAGTTTAAGATTTTCTAATATTATTATCTATTTTTGTTCGTTTTTTAGGATAAATACATATTTTTATATTGCGCCGAAAAAAGATTCGATAAGGTGAACTATTAAGGTGACTTAATTTAGTAAAAATTATAATACGAAATACATATAAAAATTTTATATTTACAAATAAATAAGAGTTATTTAGAGAATCTGAAATTTGAACAAATGCCAATTGAAATATCGATTATAATCACTCAAATCTAAGAATGTAGTTTCTTAAACTATAGAACTGAAGTTAGTTATTGCCAATATTAAAACAATTATTGAAAAACGATAAATAAACATAATATTCAGCTTGCAATTGTTTATAACTAGATCATATATTATTTTAATTAAGTTTAAGTTAGTATAAGCCAAATAGCTTTGCACGTTAGTTAAATAAATAATTTTATCATGAATAACGATGAAAATTGTACCTAAGATGTCATCTCTGATGGAAAGTCTGAACTCGAAAAAATACTTTTCGGCATCAGAAGTCATCTTTTAAAGGATCTCAATTTTATCTTTAGTACCTTCGTCCCTCAGGCAATAAAAAGCCTCACGCGCCCTGTATCGTCTCTCTCTGACTTGAGCCGACCTATGAGGTGGCCAAGCAATTTGACAACAGGCAGTTAGCCCCAGAGCAACAGAACCGTCGAGTACTTCAGATTTTCGTTGCAAGTCGAGTAGGCCAGATTGGATATAAGGCCTCGTAAGTCCCAAGAAAGGCCTATGAACTTAAACTGAAAGATCCGTGTCTTTTTATTTTCTGTAAGGAATATTTTCCCAAAGTTTGATCAAAATCGGTTTTCCGCACGTTTGATGGCCTCCTTGTAAGTGCAGCTCCAGACGGGAGAAGAAGGACCACCACATCCCTGCGGTTGATCGTTCGCGCGTGTGGTCAAAATCATCTAAACTAGCCGCTCTCATTTCTCCTCATTTGAAAATTAGGTTGTAAAGGTCAGTCGCGAGCCCGTGCTCTTGGGCCTCAAGTTCGAGGGGGCTTAATTCACAATCACCCCTACGTTATAATTCAAATAAAATTTCTTTTTTAAATAATCAAATTTTTTTCTTTTGATTTTTTATTTATATTTTTAAACTTTCGTAATTTATAGTAATCAAAGAATATTTTTCACACTTGTCCGCTGAGAAAATTCGCTTATGATTAAAAAAATGTTTATTCAATACCGTTTATTTGATGATGAGATTTATATCTTGTGATTTATATCTCACGACACGAAACTCTTGTTGGGCTATATCCATGTATGTATCTTATGTAACTTATAACTTAAATTTCTAGCTAATATGGATTGTACCCCTATGAGGTGTGTACCTTTATGGGTTAACCAGAAATTCATGTTACAAGTTAAAGATACTTTTTAGATTCATTTTTTAAATATTTATAAGTTCTCGTCAATTTAATAGTAACAAAAATATATACTAATTGACTTATATTTTCACAGCTTATATGTTATGTTACACCGAAACTGATGATAAGCCAGAAGGTAAGAATGATTTAATCAATATTTTTTTCCATGACTCACAATCAGTTTTTACATAAATTTTATTACACCCTTCAAACGATGATACTGGAAACGATGCGTAACTTCCAAATTTTCGAAAGTTTGTTAATGATGTTAGTAAAAGCGACGCGCATAGTACATGTCTTGTATATAGTTTATAATATCCAGTAAATATGTACCACAAGTTACGTGAATATATATCATACAGTATAGTAGAAAACCTGGTATGAATTCTCAAAATATTGCAATTGTAAAATAATCCCAGATAATGCCAATATCTTGAGTATCTTTATGGGCTTTTCGTGAAGTTGCTCATGTACGGCATAGGTATTCGGTGGCTATTGTTAAATTTTCCAATTTGAGACAGAGGGGAAAGTTAATAATTAGCCCTAAAAGAGCCCCTCTTACCCAAATTTGTCCCCTTAACTGCGACTTTCTCCCCCGGGTATTTATACGATGGCGCTAGACAGCCCATAATTAGGGCTATCGCCAGGGTAAAATGTCTGTAAGCGTGAACTTGCAGCGAGATTACAGTTCTTCCGGATCGTTCCGCGTTCCGCACGCAACAACTCCAGCTAGCCGTTGGGAGCCGAGATTCAGTTCGGGAGCCGGTTCATTAGACGAACGGATCAGTGAAATAATCGACCTTTATTACTATTAATTAATGCATACAATCAAAAGAAACCAATTGCATAAAAAACGTCACAAACGCTAATTTACTCAATTTCAAGGTTACTCTACTTTCGCGACAAAAAGGTCTAATCAAGCGCGATCGCGTTTCAACATGAAAATAGCACAGGCACGGGAATAGGTAGAATTGAAGGTGTAGTCAAGAACATAACGGGGTTTTCAGATAACAGCGCTATTTATTCAATCTATATTCCTATTACAGGCAGCTAATAATGATACGAGCTTCTCGCTATGATAGGTCCGCCAGTTTGAGCCTACTCATATGAGACCCTTAATGTGAATCTTGCGGATTTCTAGCTCGCGGACCAGCTAAGCCCTAATGCTCTTTCTAACCTTGTGGCTTTCCAACTCGCGGACCAGCTAAGCCTTAATGCTCTTTCTACTCTTGCGGCTTTCCAGCTTGCGGACCAGCTAAGCCCTAATGCTCTTTCCACCCTTGCGGATTTTCAGCTCGTGGACAAGTTAACCCCTAGAACATTTTTTGTTCTTTAGTACAGACAAGTTCGATACCACCAACACGTGGCACCCCGAAATTGTCAGGAAGAGTACACTAGGCTTAAAGAAAGAATCGATCACACCGCCGTGATGCGAAATCTCAATTAGAGTTTTAGGCCACGGTACACGTGGGTAATGGCGACGGCGTATATTCGAAAACGAACGCGCAAATACACAAAGAAATAATAAAGGGCGGACTGTACTTGATGACAACGGAAAGGAAAGACGGTGAGAGCTATACTTTGTTCAAAGAAACCTGAGAGTTGGGTGGCACTCGAGTCCACGAGCGGCTACTTTCGAACACTCAGCAATGGCGTCTCGATCACTTCTAAATGGTCCACAATCCCTGAGACTGATAATGACGAGATGAGGAAATGCGGCTGCTAGCGAGTGTGGCGATGAAATAGGCAGAATGGCCGCGCGGCATGCATCAGCCAGCCTTGAACGCTGCGGAGTTATCGTATTTAAAATAACGATAAATTTTCTCTCTCTCTCTCTCTCTTACTATTTAATACGTGATAGAATGAGTTCTTGAATATTCTGATTTGCATGTATTATTGTTTTCGATAAAAAAACTAATTAAATTTGTAGCGAGGCGCTACAGTCTTATTAATAAATTACTGCTACATCTGAAAAAGGGACATTCATTTTCCGCACGTGGAAAACATAAATTCCGCCGCTGCCTCGCGCGCCACTGGCATAGTACATAGGCCGAAAACCACCCTACGCAACGCATCCTCCCTTGATCCACTACGCCATCCTTAGCCGAAGATATCGGCGATGCAAGGAGCCACCCTCGACCCGTCAGACGACGAACGTGCGACAAGTAATAGACGAACTTGCGAGCACACACATTCATACGCGGGTGACGTCACGCGCCCAGCTCGTTACTCGTAAACCTCGCATTCGTGGCATCAAGAACACAACCGGGCGGGGAAAGCAAGGGCGAATCACTTTTGCATCAAATTGATCGTATGAGGACTTATTTAAAAGCTGCTGTTATAAGATTTAAAATGATGCCTCGTACGATGAAAAATTTTATTTCAATTAAAAATTATGGCTGTTTGCGCTAAGCGATCGTATATAAGGTATATTTACATTATTTAAGATATCTTTGGTAATAATGAACCAAATTATCTGTAAAATCAACTCGATTTATAGTTTGTAATTAACCAACATCTGTACCAAGTTTGAAATCGATTTGAAAAAATTACTCTAGTTATGGTAAAAACTAAAAAGGCCTATTGGGAGACAAATTATTATTTTTTCGATGAATATGCAACGTCATGACTCGAAATTTATGGAGCATTTCACTAATTATTTACTACGTTCGTCGTAACCGACTACCTGGTGACCCGTGGTCCTGCTGTCGTACCCAGGTAGCCGTCGAAAGCCTGAGTTTCCCAAGCACTCATACACACACATACACACACACACACTCAAGAGCCAGAAACAACTCGGCGATGATGAACGTACACGAATGCTAGCCACTCTCGCGTGGCTACACGATTCCACCCATATGCACACATACGAGTCTCATACTCGGGAACACTAAAGCCCTCGGAGACGATGCGCACCGGGAAAAATAGCGACAGTAAGTCGCCACATGGCGATCAGCTGTTCTTTCTCTCGCTCTCTCGGTGATGACTGACACGCGCCCTGGACGCCCACACACGCAGACGAGGCGCACATGCACACGACACTAACACTGCGCAGTACTATCACACTCACATGCCGCGGACGATGCCCCAGGGCGCTGCAGATGTCGACGAAACGCGGCACCGACGGCAGTAGATGCGCGCACGTAGCGAAGGCAGCGGTCATATTAGCCAGATAGAGCGGGAGAGAGAGAAAGCGAAGTAGAGGAAGAGCAGGAGAGTGAAGTTGGCGCGTAGAGCGAGTAGACCGACGACCACCGAGCTACCTGAAGTTGGACCGAGGGCTGGGAAACCGATTTAGTTGTCCAACTACTGCTAGCTGAGGGTAATACACAAGAGTGAGTAGCGATACCCATCTGTATCACTCCTGTGCTTGCTATAGAGAACCAAACCGACGTAATGACCGGTATGCATGAGAGGTATTTAAAAAATTATAGCAAATATCATGTTGTTTCAGTAGATTTATTAACTTTTGGATTTTCAGAATTGAACTTGAAATCCTATCGTATTAAAATATTTTAAAAATTACTTTAAAAATCACTTTAAAAGTTTTGATAACATTTTTTTATCTAAGATTGATCTGTCAGCAGGATAAAGTTACTTTCTCGGTGAGGCAATATTCAAATTACAGTTGACGACCGATTCTGTTTCATCCGATTCTGTTTCATGTCCCTCACTACTGACCCATCGACTCTCAATCGAGTGAAATAGATTCGGGCTCCCACTTATGCTAGCCAATGCTCAGTAATACACCTCTGTATTTTCACCCCCACCCTAGCTACCGAGCGCTCTCATTGGCCGAAGAGCTACGTCCGATTCTGTTTCACTCCGTTCGCTCACTGAAACAGAATCGGTCGTCGACTGCAATCCTTTCAACAACAATGAAGGAAAATTACGAATTTATTATCATGATAAGTTAGAATTTATTGTTCAACTGCCTATTAGATTTTCTGATGCGTAAATGTTATTTTTATTACAAGAATTAAATTTACTTCGAGCTCTGCAGTGGTACACTAGGTGGCTGAATAAATTAGCCTTGTTTTTCTATAGATCTTACAATTAGCATGCGAAAAATCTTTATGCCGGAAAATATTGAAGTATTACTCTAGAAGGAGAAAAATGAGGTACAAACATAGTCTTGCTTGAAGTCACTTTATTCAAGAGACAAAGAAACAATGTAACTATATGAAAACGAGAGCTGAACCAAAATGCAGGGTGGCAATGATTCTCATTTATTCGTCCCATGAAGGAAGCATTTTTACCGAAATTTCTGGAGCGCACAATGGCAGGTCGGGAACAAACTTTGGACAAAAAGGAATATTTTTTTATCTAAAACAATAACGACATGAATCTAATAGCATTTAACAGATAAAGTAATGTAGAACACAGAAAAATTGTACAGAAATTCATCACTTAACCTTTTGACGTTCAATTTCGAGTTGAAGGTACTTTCTAGTGAATGTTAACGAAAAAATCAACTTTTTTTTGTTGTACAAATGTATTCTTCCTCTATTTCAGAATAAAGAAAATCCATCCTTATGTGGAGAAAAGTAATTTTTGGCGCGAAATCAATAGATAAACAAACAAAGTTTTTCATCGAAAAATCGTATTTCTTGGTTTTTAAAATTACAACGCTCAAACGTTTGGGATGACTTGATTTTAACATTCAATAGTCTTGATATTTGTAAAAGAGAAGGAATTCAAACGTAGTGAACAAAATATTCCAACATGTCACTGTTTGCTATTTAATTGCATTAAGAAATTCAAATTAACACGATACAGAGGTCTACTGTCATGTCGGTGACCCACGATCATTGGCTGAGCCTAGACAGCAGTGAAGCTGGCTGTGAATCGACTATCCATTGACTATCGATTCAAAGTATCAAATAATACTCTACAAGTAAATCGCGTGTCAATAGCATAAAGCTACTTTCATAGATAAACAGAAATAAATACATAGATGTTATCCAAGTTGATTATGTGAATAACAAAACATGAAAAGGAATTTTTTGTCAAAGGAGTAAACCAACAGTTTTAGATAAGTAATTTAATAAATAATTTACTATATTTTATATTTTTTTAAAGTAAGAATTAGGTACTTTGTGGTTAATTTTTTTTTGCAGGTGAACAGAAAATAGTAAAGTTATGTTAGCATCATGAGTTATTCCAGAATTGTGATAAGTGCTCAGTAGTTGTGAAAATGGAACATTATTATAGTTATAATTTGAATACTGTCTGATAAAGATGAAGAATTGCAAACGCCAAGTTATTCAGTCTAAAAGTGTGAAACATAGTTACAGAGTAGAACTGTTAAAATGTTTATCAGCAGAATATAAGACTACGTAAATCCAGTAAATATTTCATTCTTACAAATGTTATGAGAAAAGTTATTTTATTTATATCTGATTGCTCGAGTGATATTATTTGAAGTTTCAGTGCATTATCCACAGGGTTACTAAATGCACTTTTCTCAGTTTTTAGTTTTTCAGTGTTTGTAATGTTCCATGCGCATTAGACTTTGAGCAAGATAGATCTCGGAGGCCTTTTTTTGTTCGTTAAGACTTGAACAAAACTTGCTTAGCAAGAATAAGGCAGATCAAGTCCAGTATACGGTGAGTCAAGAAATAGACTGAAAAATAGAGTAAATTAAAGGTTTTTAAGAGTTTACTCATGTTTTGAGGTGTAATTCAGCTTGGAGTTATTTAAAAAAATTTCTTTGTAGCTAGTTCTATTCCTGTAGTTTTAAGGAAAAAAAAGAGCCCACGAACAACAATTTAGGTCAAAGTGGAATGCGCATGGAACATTTTGAACTTGGGTCTAATAAAAGCTTAAAATACTTATAAAATGGGTTTAAAACATGGAAAAAATTTTGGTGGGCACCAAAAGTTCTGTTATTTATATAGAATATGTGTAAAAAATTTCAAAAGTGTAGGCTGTGAAATAACAAAAATAGAAATCTGACTAGAGACCCACCTTAAAGGAGTGAACAATTAGTCTTTACCACTTCATTTATAAATTTAATGCAGCAGGTCGTATCATTACGATATAGCTATGCTTGCTCAGAGCAACATATATAGTTTACGTCATCATCCGTAAAAAATTAAGCCTCACATATATGATTCAGCCGTTTTCTTTCTGGAGGTCTGATAGATAAGGCAGTATGATTCATTCAAAGTGATAGTCATTCAGGCGATAGTACCAGTACAGACTCAATACAGGGTACTCTAATCTCGGATAAAAACCCTCTTGGTAATTCTTACTTAGTTAGGTGCTACAATCCCGGATAAATAAATACACCTGGAGATTCCCATAATTATATACTTTAATCCTGGATGAATAATCCCACATGGTAAATCTAAGAACACTACAGCAGGCAAAATAAATAAACCTTGAATATTTATTCTTTACGCACCTACATCTCCAGATAGATTCTAGGTCGGACTCTGGTTATTCCTACCCAAAGAGTAGCCTAATCCCGGATTGAAACATTCACCAGGTCATACCCATAATCAAGTAACATATTTTCAGATGAATAAATCTATCTAGTGAGGTTTGTAATCATATACTGTAATCGCATACGGTAATTCTCAAAACGCGATACTATAATCCTAAACTTAAAGGGTGCGTCTTATAATTCCTCCAAGTAACTCTCAGGACCGGGTAAAATAATCCAGGATGAAAATCTCCATCGGCATGCCTTGTAATAAGATACTATAAATAAACTGTGAATAAGTATTCGTCACATACCTTTGTCTCTAGACTGTAACTAGGTCGGACTATGGGTACTCCCAGCGACAATGTATTCTGTTCATAGAGATATTGTACATAAAGTGGAGAATAAATAGGGATACATGTAAGTGAAATTCAGTAGAATGGAAAGAAAAAGAAGATACGGGACCTTCTCTGTCTTTGTTCAACCGCGTATGCGTTCAACGCTGGCGCGTTAAATCAAACGATGGTGGCCAAATGTAAAGGGCTATATAACATCGAAAAAGGAGTTTTTAAAGTTTGAATATACTTAATATAATTAATAAATTAATTAATAAATTAATTTTGATTTTTCGAACACTAAATTACTTTCTTCGTTATAATAATTTCAATATGATCTTTTGATTGATCTCCAGTTTGTCTCATAATCATATTCACATTTTATGTTCAATGATGAAGTGTCTCATATCTCACATATGGCATATGCTAGACTAGTTTGTACAAAAAATTTCTTCACAATCACAAGATATCGATAAATAAAATGCAGAAAAACTTAAAAAATCAAAATTAATAGAAGAAATCATTGATATTTCATCATTCCATTTAAAAATAACACTGACCAGAAATTATCGTAGTTTGAAATCAGAAAAGTCAAATTATATGTATATATATTTTTTCAAAGGGTCAAAAAAGGCCTTTCTTGTTGGATTCGTCTACTCTCGAACTTTCATGAAAACAATAGTCCATAAACAAATATATAGATATGAAAGTCACCCCGTTCAGTTAACGATGAAGTCGTTATGGGTTCAATTTTATAGTCATCTTTGAAGTTCTATAAGATTCTCAATTTTCAATATTTTTGAACGCGGTTGACAGGGTTTTCTTTGCCTTTTATTAAGCCAAGAGCTTCAATTTAATTGCCTGCCCGTCTGATTTGATGCATTAAGACCGGAGAAATTTACACCTCGGAAAATTTCGTTATGCGCCAATAATTTTCAGTTTACATAAAATATTGCAGTCATCCGCACTTCATTAAATCATGGTCCAGCGTGGATGACCCTCAATATTGTCAAAAACTAAATATTGAGCAAACATAACGAAATTTACGATAGCGTGTTGCGGGAGTGCTCTACGCCGCGTAAATTTGTAATGTTTGATGTTCGTTTAATATTCACTTTTCATCAATTATTGAAGTCATTCACCCTGGTGAATAATATAAAGAATAATTGGGAATAACAACATTCCATAGAAACTTGAAATTGATCGCGTATAATGGTTTCTAAAAATTTATAGATTAGGTTGCGCTCCGTCTTTCTCTTAACTATATAACATCGACTATGTGTTTCATCGCAATTGGCTTGGGAAAAACCTTTCACGAAGATTTCAAAGAGATATAGGCATATTATTATATAATTTGGCAATTAATCCTGCCAAGCTATGGGGCGTGATGGCAGATTCTTGATATTTTTATTCAGCGTATTCATGCATAAGTGGCGTATCCATGCATAACCCGCTTGCGAAAATGTGACCTAATGGTAATGGTACCGAAATATTAGGCACCCCCATCGATAAAAATAATGCGATACTGAAATGAGTTGATGGATCGTTAAAATAAACAAACTGTAGGTAAATGGATCTATTATAAGTGTGAAAGAATGAATAGGTATAAATGGTAAAGTGGAACATGAATAGTTATTAAGAAAATCGTCGAAAAATAAAATTAGACTCTTGAAATTAAAGAAATCGGCGTGATTATCTTTA
The DNA here is from genome assembly GCA_035047105.1 of Galeopsomyia nigrocyanea. NCBI lineage: Eukaryota > Metazoa > Arthropoda > Insecta > Hymenoptera > Eulophidae > Galeopsomyia > Galeopsomyia nigrocyanea. Next base: position 11,016 of record JAWWMK010039320.1, read on the forward strand.
TCATCAAGAGAAACAGTTCCGCCACGGAGCCACTGTTTAATCACACCCCGTTAAAAACAACCATCCCTCAATAAGGATCTACATTCATATACATTTCAACACATGATTCGGTCTAGATATGCGGCGTGATAATCAAATTTTTACTGTTTTGTGCTGCTAAGCCATGTACAAATGCCCATAGATTTGCAGAAAATTTTTCATAAATCACTTGCAAAGGATCTTCAAGGTAGACGTGCGTACGTTGATATACACTTTAGCACTTAATTCGGCCGAGATATGGGGCATGATAGGCTAGTTTTTCAAGGGTTTCACTAGAATATGGGTGATACAGACGGACTTTTTTAGGAGATAGTTAGGAACTCACCATAAGTGTAGAAAGTCATGTTTCGACCTGTAGAACGTAACCTCCAAATTATACGGAAAAGTCATTTTTTGGTCAAACCCAAAGGTCTCCTCGCCCAACTTTGCTTACACATTATTTTTTTACAAAAAATCCGTAAGCAGTAAAACGAGGGCCCAAAAAGACGTCTTTCAAATGCCGTCGTTTTCTACAAAAAAAGACATCATTTAAAAAAAAAACAACGAAATTCTTTTACAAGAAAATTACCGATTTTTATATTTTATTACCATAAATAATAGTCAATTGATGCAGTGTATGCTACCTAATTATTAAAAAAAATAATAGAAAAAAAAACACCTTGACTAGGAATCGAACCTGGATCCTTTAGATTACTAGACTTGTACTTTACCACTTTGCTATCGACGATTGTTACGAATAGTACTATTTCTATTCTATATGACATCTTGAAGACTGTTTATTTTTCGCATTTAATCATAGTTGTACTAAATACTAAGAAATAAACAAGTAAAAATAAAACATAGTAAAATATGTATGAATTTTATTAAAAGTACTTTACTGATTCTACATTGAAGCTCAAGATCCTTCTCAGCGAATTCAATACATAAAACTTGTACAGTTAGAAGAACATAATTTATTACATAATTCTATAAATAATGGTATGTTATTTAATGACGTCTTTTTAATGGTACATATAATACCTTAAGAAATTGTTTAA
>JAWWMK010039331.1:0-12090 GCA_035047105.1 Galeopsomyia nigrocyanea
GACGGATGGACGGATGGACGGATGGTCGGATGGACGGATGGACGGATGGACGGACGGATGGATTGATGGATGGATGGATGGATGGATGGATGGATGGATGGATGGATGGACGGACGGACGGATCGATGGATGGATGGATGGATGGACGGATGGATGGATGGACGGACGGATGGATGGATAGATGGATGGATGGATAGATGGATGGATGCAACGATGGATGGATGGATGGATCGATGGACGGATGGACGGAGCGATGGATGGATGGATGGACAGATGGATGGACGGACGGACGGACGGATGAATGGATGGATGGACGGACGAACGGATGGATGGATGGACGGATGGCTGGATGGACGGATGGACTGATGGACGGATGGATGGATGGATGGATGGATTGACGGATGGATGGATGGATGGATGGATGAATGAATTTATGGGCAGACGGATGGACGGACGAACGGCCGCGCTCACGCACATACACACAGATGCACACTACCACATCGTAGGTGATTGGGTTGAGCTCAGTCTTTTCTATCTGATGCAGAGGAACGTAGACTCTGGGGTAGGCTATATCCATAGGATAACAAGGCACCAGCCTTCCAAAAACTCTCCTCTGCCTTGGTAGATTAGCAAAGAACATTGGCCTGAGCTCTGACTCCCTCACCCAATGCAGAGGAAATGTCGAGTCTGCTCAGAGGATGACCGGACGATGCTGAAAATAAAGAGACCATCAGACGATGCTGAAAGAAGTAGACGACGACGTAGAAGAAACAAAGTCATTAGCGTAGCCTGAACTTCAAATCATATAAAAATGATTAGAGGACGTAAGAAATGAAACGAGAAGAAAGAGCAATCCATCTAATGTCTCCCCCGTGACGTGATACCTAGCGGCAGTTCCGCGGGGTTAAAAAGGATCTGGCGAAGGGGGACTTCGGGTTTCGGATTCGGCCGTAGAACGAAGGTGTTTTAGTCCTTTTGACACACGACGGTTTTGGGGGTGAGGAGGTCGAATAGGTGAATGCTCACGCGGTCACGTCCTGTACCCACCTCATAACCAACCCGTTGCGATTTCCGCTCTCTTTGCCTTGGCAGGTGTTTAGGCGGGAAGCGTGCACTTGCGTCGTAACCCCGGCATTGGCACTCTCGCTGTTGGTCGTGCTGGCCTCGCCGTGGCTCTATGTACTGTACACCCTGCTCTAGTGTGCTGCGCCACACTAATAACTACTACTCAAATCTGCTATGTATGTATATATGTATGTGTATATATATCAACCAATTCATATAAAGAGCAGCAATGCTCGTAGAAAATATGTAAGTAAATAAATTACTACTGCACCAACTTTACAGTATAATGGATGGAAAATAAGGTGAAAAATCATTCGGCGTTGGCGAATGTCGAAATTCCGTTGGCAACATGACATCTAGATTTTCTCCATTATCATCTTAGGCTGTATCCACGCTCAAATATTCTGTTGCCTGTCCCTCTGATTTATGTAAAATTTCGTTGTTTATTTGCATTACGTCATTATTTGTAGGTGCTAAAATGACTTTATTGTGTACTATTGTATCGTTAGCTGTTAATTTGATTCTAAATATTTCTTTAATAATATCTACATTATTTGTAGTCATTATATTTGGAATTTCCAATAAATCGTTTTCTTCTTCATATTGTGATGATCGTTTACCTTCGCCAACATTCAATAGCCAGTTTTTAAATGATTGATTATCATCAGATACAGGTAAATTTTCTGTAAGTGTCATACGCATGAATGAATGCCATAAGTCGCTATATTTTACTAAGTTTTCGATAATAAATCATTGTTCTACTTCCGTGTCGAACAACTGGTAAAATTTGTCTGAAGTCACCTGAAACAAGTTTTACCACCAAATGGTTTATTATTATTACATATGTCCTGGAGTAGCCGGTCAACTGCTTCGAACGCCATTTTCAATGTCATTGATATTTCACCCTAAATTATTACCTGTACTTCTCAAAAAGCGTTTCCATCTTTCGAGTTTGGTTTTATATTGCAGATTGTAGTATCTGTAATAGATAGTGGCAATTTGAATCTGGAGAGTACGGTTTTACCATTTTTTAACAAGTTTGCTGCTATGCCGGTTCAAGCTACGTACAGATATTTAATATTGTGAAACTCTAAGTGATCTACCACGACATTTAATAAAAGTTGGTTTTGTATTTTTCTTATAATTGTCGCGCATCGATTGGATTGTGAAAAATACAAATAAATGCAAATAATTCACAAAGTGCGTGAGGAAATTGTACTTGCGAGGCTTCTTCTAAGCATCTGTCCCATTCTTCATCTTCATATATCAATTGTTTTCCTTTTGTAGCATCGTAGAATGTATTATATATAATTCCTTCTACAGTACGTAAATCCTGAAAGGATGTTGCGCCTCTGACGTGTAATAGCAATAACCTAATGAAATATCTTTCTCGATCTTTCGGGTTTACCAAATACATTCTACTCAACACCGGTTTCTTTATCTTTATTCTATCTTTCCATCATTTCAAGTTTTTATTGAAAGTGTAATATATTGGTATTTCATGATAAAGATATTTTCTAGCATTTTCGTCAATTTTATTGACCTCGAAGTATACTGTTAATGTTGTGCGAATGTCAAGTAAAAATTCTTCTTTTTCTTCTTGGAAATAAATATCTTGTTTATCTTCATCATGGACTGCCAATCGCTTTATAGTATGTGACATTTTATATATGTTATATCCATATAATCTCCATAATGCCTTTGGTGGACATAAATATCTTGTACTGACGTATTGTTTGACCTCATCGTATATTTTAGTGAACCACTAAAATATATTGATATACCATTGTTCCTTCTTCTATATAATGGATATCCGTTCGCTTCAAGTTTTGTTTCATTGTTAAATGTCTTTGGAAATTTTTTTGTACATTTCCCTGTATTTTTATCCATACACGGACAATTCATATTTGGTTTCCCACAAAGACCGTGGATCATGAATTGTTTTGCTATGTTGTATTTTTGGGTACTTATCTTTATTAGGTATTTCTGCACTTATTATTCCATCAATTATTTCCGAAGTGTCGAGTTTATGATTTTTATCCAGAAGTAGTAGCACGTGCATGTATGGCAGTCCTCGTTTTGGAAATTCTACGACCGACGTATAAGCGACATGACTTCCTAAACAATGTTGCTTTATTACCAATTCTTTCACTTCCTTTACTTTAGCTTTAAATGCTTTTGCCACTATGTCGGGTCTGTCATTACTGCTTAATTTATTGCTGTTTCATTCTTTTCTAAATTTTCGGTTATTTCTTTCCATTTTGGATTGCAGGTCATACAAATGAATAATTCCGGTTGACCATGATGATTGATGAGTGTCATTGCGTCTAAATAATATTGTTTCAAATGTCGTGGACTACCTATAAAAGAAGATGGTAAAATGAACATCTTGCCTATTCTTACATTATCATTTTTTTCTTCATTTTGTAAATAATCCATTAATTCCTTGTAACATTCTGTTTTTCATCGAGTTTGGTTGTTTTCTTAGAAAATATAATCGGGAACTTTCAACTTTGATGAAGGCATCGACTGCCGCTTGCTGAGACACTTTTTCGAGATTGAGATAAGGGTTAAAACAGTTCCTGCAACTCATTCGGTAGTTGTAAAATTGTAAATTTGTTATTGTATTTTTCCCTCCTCTACATTTCAGTTTTGGCATCCGTCTGTAACCTCCACATAGATAAATTAAGGGCGTCATTGGATCAGTATATTTACTCAGGTTTGAGACGTTCACCGGACGTTGTTGTCGAGCATGTATAAGAATGTCACGTTCTAATGGTGGTAAACTTTTTTCTCAAATGAAGACCATTGCAACTTCATTGCACTTCGCAGCATTATATATATTTTTGTTTAAATTTTCTTGTCTCTTGATAGTCATTGTGACATGTCTCGGATTTATCCCAATTTTTGCACAGCTTTCGCTTTCTTCTGTTTCTACCCCATGCATCATCTTGTACGCTCTAGCTTATGGGTTATTTTCTCTTATAATTTTATCTAATTGTTTGAGCATTTCAGGATCTACTTGTGAATCATTTGTCGAAGTTGATCGTTCCTTTGCTGCCATTGCATTATCTAAAACGTACAATTATCCGTATTTTCTTGCTTCATCCTGATTAGGGTGTAATGCGCATACATTATGATACACTTGGCCACATATTCTAATAATGTTTGGTCCTCTCCCCGGCAATCTGTCAAAGTGTGCACCGAAACTTGCGAATGCTAGAGCATTATTATATGATCTAATATTTTTGCGGAATTCCGTACTATTTTTCGTTTCTCCTGTTGCCAGCTGTTTTAGTTGTTCTGCATATGGTGGATTATCTGGTAAATGAACCTTACCCTTATGACAACAATTACTGATTTTTCCATTTCTATCTGCTTCAAAACTGAAATTCTTTGCTTGACAGTATTCATATACCTTTGTCATATCTCCTGAATAATTCTCAGTTATTATTTGTTCATCGATCTCAATGTTTATTATACGACCAATGATGTTGGATTTACTGTATAACTTTAATTTTCCATCGTTGAATTTCTTGTGGTTATTATTAATTTTCATTCGCTTATTTGTATTTGTAGAGGATGAATTTGAGTCACTAATTTTTATTTTTTTACATAATATACATAATTCTTTTAATCCATATTCTTTAAATTTAATAATGAGATATCCAGTTTCCTTTTTTTATGATTTTTGGTTTCCTCATGTTTCATTTTTATTTTTTTACACTACATATTTAATTCATTCAATTAATAATGTTCATGTTCATTGTCCTCAGACTGTCTCTTTCTGTTTTTTGTTATGCAACTTTCATTTTGTGATGTTTGCGATTGCAGCTCCGTTACATTTATTTTTGTATTCCTGCGGTGTTTCTTTTTCTGTTGATTGGATTGCAAATTGATCTTTATCTTTTTCTATTTGTCTTGCATTTCAATATACTTTTATTTCTCTTCTTTTCGACGTTTACCTACATTCCTTTGCCTCGTTACTTTTTTATCACTATACTGTTGAATTGTGTTATCGATATTGATATGTGTATTGGATATGGCTTTTTGTACGTATTTTGAAACGTTTTCCAATGTATTGTTTGTGTCTCGATTTGATAGTTTTAATGTGTGATGTTTAATGTCCAGTGCGTCGTATTTTAGGTAATTATTATTTTGTTTCATTTTTTTCATTTTTTTTGGGTATAACTGATGTCTCCGCTATGTTATTATCAATATCCATTTCAATATAGTTTGTCTTTATTTCTTTTTTTCTACTAATAATGCTCAATAACTTTGTTTGTTCCAAAGCCATGTTATTTTGCAATGCTTTCATCAAAAACTGTAATTCTATGATGTCGAATTGTAAACGTAAAAAAAATAATGGAAATTTGATTGGAAATTTGATAGATTATATTATTATTTTCTGTATTGGTGTTGTGTTTTAATTGGGTATCAAAATTCTTTATTGTTGTAAACATGTGAAATGTATTTTTCTCAAAAATGTCTAATAAATGATTCCTCATTTTTGAAATGTCGTATTCTAAGCAACAGGGAACGTATTATACGTACGATATATTGCATTTTCAATGGCGAAAACTTCGCAATCGTACATGCTCGCCTGTGATTGAAGCATTTCGAATGTAATATTACATTGCGAATGATATGGGAACAAATGACTCATGAATATTTTATATTCATTTTTTAATTGCATATCATTTGCACTGTCGAAAATGTGTATATCTGTATTTTTCATATACAAGGTAATCCAGTATAATGTCATATTCAATGCAGTATGGGCATACATTATAAGTTATAGATACTGGATTAGCAATTGCAAAAACTCCACAGTCACATGAATTTGTCTGCGATTGTACCTCGTCGAATATTACTTTACAGTGAGCATGATAAGATTCATGTAAATCTTATGTTCATCTTTTAAATGCTTGGCATTGGCATCATCAAAAATATTTACATTTGTACCCTTTTTGTGTATAGTAATCCAATGACCGTTATCTGTTTTTCCCGAAAATAACATTTGTACATAATCATTTTCAATAGGTCCTTCTCTTTGTCGTATTCATATGCGTCAAAGAGAAGTGAAAAGAAGGGACGTAATAATCAAGGACGAAAAATAGCAAGTGGTATGAAACTATATAATATAATTATATATAATAATTTTTTATAAATATTTTTAGGTAAATAAATATTTATAGATTACTGTGGTCTTTTGGGGTAAAAGGGCAATAGAATTTGATGGAAAAGTAGGATCAGCATTATTTGTTCAAGGTTACAAATTAAATGATTATAAAAATAACAAAAATTTGTCTGTGCAGATGAGCTCGGTTCAATGAAGTTAAAAGGTCTATCTAAATATTAAATCAGCGTGATTTTCAATGAATTCAATTTAATTAATTCGAGATTATTGGGCTTCGTTAAAACAACTGACATCCTTTAATAATTAGGTTAGAAGGTTTCTTTATATTATATTTGGTCCATTAATGTTGGTTTAAATATTGACACCTCGGTAAGTGTCATAATAAAACAATATATTCTTGATTGTTCTTGATTATGTATTGAATCCAAATTTGAAATCTACGTTAATATAATCACATGACTTATTATTATTCAGATAAAAAAATTATATTGTAAAGTAAATGGAAAAATGTAAAATATATTGAAAGCTGTGATACGTAGTGTAACGGGTGGGAAAATAGGAGTATTTTCCGTCGTTTACGTTGATTCGTATTTGTCCCTCGATGCGAAGCTAACCGCCGCTTCGTTGTTGGGAATGCTGCAGTTGCCTCGGCGTTGTTGTTGCACCACAGGTGTTTGCTTTTCGGAGAGGCTGACCGCCGCCTCAGATGCTATGAAACGCGAACACTCTAAATTCAACCCAGCGATTTGGCATTCGTTTTAGGTATCGTGAGGCAGGACGGGAGTATGCTTTAATGACGACACGAGCAATTCCTTGAAACTCAATGTAAGTCGTGTATTATCAATGTAAGTCATACACAGAATTCGCAAGGAGCGGCCGAGAGACTTTTCGGAGTATTCACACACGCATTCGCATGAGAGATAGACAAGATAGGCAATTCGCGAACTAAATGTCGAATCGCTCGAAATCGCTGAAAAAAATATATGTTATGTCCTTTTACTGCAAAAATATTTCTGAATTTTTTCAGATTTTTAAAATTTGTGGAACGTGCTAAAAAAAATAATAACCACTAAAAAACACGGTCTTTTTTATTTTAACGCTCTCTAGGTAGATCCTACAATAAAATCATTAACACCATTGTATTCTACGTCAAGAAATACATCGAAAACATGTATCACACTTTTTAAAATAATATGATCCTTCATTGATTTTAACGAATAAAATTATTTTCTACGCCGGTCGACTAGGCTGACTGTGTAGACACTTATTTTTTTCGAATTCAAGGCCAACCCAACATTATTTTCGAACAAACAATACACGTTTTCGACGTATTTTTTGACGTAGAATACACTTGTGCTATCAGTTTCAGCAGATACATTCACACAAATCTGTTGTTAAGGGGGTAGGGTACCCCAGCATAGTCGAAAAAACCATTTTTCTTTTTTTGCCTTTTTGGGCCCTCGTTTTACTGTTTACGCATTTTTTGTAAAAAAAAATGTATAAGCAAAGTTGGGCGAGGAGCCCTTTGGATTTGACAAAAAAATGACTTTTCCGTAGATTTGGAGGTTAAGTTCTACGTGTCAAAACATGACTTTCTACATCTATGATAAGTTCCTAACCGTCTCCTAAAAAAAGTTTGTCCGTATCACCCATATTCTGGTGAAATCCTTGAAAAATTAGCCAATCACGCGCCATATCTCGGCCGAATCAAGTGCTAAAGCGTATATGAACATACGCACGTCTTCCTTGAAGACCCCTCGAAGATCTTTTTCAAGTGATTTACGAAAAAATAATTTCTCGCAAATCTATGCCCATTTATACATGGCTTAACAGCATATAACAGTAAAAAATGTGCCTATCACACCCCATATCTCGGCCGAATCAAGTGCTAAAGCATATATCAACATACACACGTCTTTATTGAAGGCGTCTCGAAGATCCTTCCCAAGCGATTTACGAAAAAATAATTTTCCGCAAATCTATGGCCATTTATACATGGCTTAATGGCATATAGCAGTCAAAAATGTGCCTATCGCGCCCCATATCTCGGCCGAATCAAGTGCCGAAGTGTATATCAACGTGCAAACGTCTTCCTTGAAGGCGCTTCGAAGATCGTTTTCAAGCGATTTACGAAAAAATAATTTCCCGCAAATCTATGGCCATTTATAAGTGACTTAATAGCATATAATAGTCAAAAATGTTCCTATCACGCCCCATATCTCGGCCGAATCAAGTGCCGAAGTGTATATCAACGTACGAACGTCTTCCTTGAAAGCCCCTCGAAGATCTTTTTAAAGTGATTTACGAAAAAATAATTTCTCGCAAATTTATGGCCATTTATACATTGCTTAACAGCATATAACAGTCAAAAAGTGCCTATCACGCCTCATATCTCGGCCACAGCGTCGTTGTCGGAGGTCGTCAAAAATGCTTGAGATGATTCCAACATTGGCGTTGGAAATCCACATCGGCAGCGACAGGACTCTAGTACTAGCATGGGTGATCATTAGAATAGATGCAGTGGATTTGAAGTTGAAGCGAGAGGTACAGGATTACAGTACGATTTCTTCTCTATTTGGTCGATGTAATAAAATCTCTTGCGCTAGAGATCTCCAACGTTAAGGCGGAAATTTCAGAGCTACCATCTTTGATCCTTGGAATTAATTTGATAAATATGAATTTCACGCAGCAGTTCCATCACTGACACGCGATTTCTCTTGTGGTTGAGCTCCAACGTTGTACTTACATATGGAGATCAGCAGCTCTTGAAATGGATCTTTACCTTAATTGTAGAAATTCCAGTATTATGCTACAAATTATGTTCTTTGAAGTCTTAAATGAATATTAATGCGCTCATTGCAAGTGTGATTATTTCATTTAAATTGTAATAGGCTTCCGGGGGGTTAGCGAGCGGAGCGAGCAGGGGGGCGGAGCCCCACTAGTATATATATATATATATGGGCGGTTGACGCTTCGATGCTGAAGTGAATGGTTGTGTGTCGAGCAGGAAAATAAGAAAATAGGTGAATAAAGAAAAAAGAGGAAAAGAAAAGTGATGAAAAAGAAAGAAAAAAGGAACTAGGAAGTGAGGGGATAATAGGAACAAGTGAGGAATAAAGAATAGTATAAGTAATTTGAGTGTGAAAAAAGTAAAGAAGGATAAGGTTAGCAAAAGAGTCAGAGACATAGAAAATGAATGAGGGAGATAGAGAAGGAAAATTAAGGCGAACATAGAGAGAAAAAGAAGAGATTTGGATGGGAGTAAAGGCGCAGACGGAGAAAAAGTGAAGGAAAGCTTAAGGTCAAGACAGAAGGGATAGGATTAGAAAGTAAAGGCGAAAGTGAATATTAGAGAGAGAATAAAGGCGAAAAGGGGATAAAGAAGGAGGTAAAGACAGATAACGATAGTAAGGAAAAAAGGGGGTGGTAAATACGTGGTTCAGCCCAATGGCGTCGAGAAGCACGGGAAAAAATACAGGGAAGATAAATGGAGAGGTTAAAAAAGTGGTAGAAAAGTTAGAAAAAGAAAAAGCAAAGAGGTAAATTAGTGGAAATGTGCAAGATAGGGCAAGATAGAGAGCAAGGGTAACAGAGCAGGGAAAACAATAGTAGAAGGAGCAAGAAAATGTGGGGAATGAAATGTAAGAGCTGGGAGCAAAAAGAGGAAATTATGGGAAAGAAAAAAGACTTGGGAGGGGAAAGAATATCTCTGGACCCGGATTGGACGTTGAAACAGAGGGAAGTTAGGAAAGAAGTAAGAATAGAAGCGTAAAAAATAATTTTAAGGGACAAGGGCAAGACGGTTCAATTGAGGAATAACGGACTATCAGTAGAAGGGTGGTGGAACAAAAAAGAAAGAAAATGATGCAGCAAAGAAGGAGGAAGGTTTCGGAAATGAAGAGGGCAGAGGAAGAGAGAATAGGGAAATAAGGAAGGTAAGGGAGAAGAAAAGCGTAAAAATGGTATTCAGGAATGTAGCAGAAATAGCGAGGCTGAAAGAAGAGGACTGGGAGTACTTAAAGGGATTTGACTTTATAGGACCAACGGAAACCTGGGCGAAGAGAGAGAAGACATAAATCAGAGTGAAAAGTAAGCTAAGGGGATATGAATTGGAATGGAGGGACTCAACGAGGGAAGGAGACAGAGGGAAAGAAATAGGTGGATGCCTAATGGCGTGCAAAATAAGGAAAGGGAAAACGAAAATGACATGGGAAAAGTAGAGCATGGAAGAGTTTATAGCTGAGAAATACAAAGTGAGGAGAAAGGAGTATGAAATAATGTCAGTATACATGAGGCACAAAAGAAAGGAAAATTATGAGGAAATGGCGAAACTCGTAGAGGTCAACAAAGAGAAAAGAATAATTATAGGGGGAGATTTTTATGCAAGAACGGGAAGTGAAGGGAGAGCGTGGGAAATGGATGAAGATAAAGAAGGGAGAGGAGCGCAGGATAGAACACTCAATAAGGAAGGTGAGGAATTGGTGGAATGGCTGGGAAGGAGTGGACGGACAATCGCGAACGAAAACACAAAAGGGGCCGAAAGAGGGGAAATAACGCATATAGGAGGAAGGAGAAAATCGACGATAGATTACGTGATAAAAAACATGAAGAGAAGAGAGGAAATAGAGGATATGAGAATAGGAATAAACATAAAGTCGGACCATATGCCAGTGGAAGTGAAATTGAAGCAGAAAGAAGAAAGAATGGAAAAGGAGGAAATTAGACTGATACAAGACTGGAACGCGGAAGAAAAAAGGGACTATATAAGATGGCTAAGGGCAATAGAGGAAACGAAGAACTGGAAAGACCTAAAAACAAGAGTAATCAACGCGATACCAAAAAGAAGAGTCAGAAATTGGGCAAATAAGGGGAAACAGTGGTGGAATCTGGAATGTAAGGAGAAAAGAAAGAAGGTGCTGGAATACTTGGGAAAATACTAGAGAGAGGAGACAGAAAGGGAGGAGTACATACGAGAAAGAAGAGAATACAGAGAAGTGATGGAGAGAGCGAAAGTAAAGGAAGGGGGGAGGATTGCACAAAAAATGGAAAGAAATAGGACGCAAAAGGTTTTTTGGGAAACTACGAATAAATACAGGAAAAAAGAGAAGAAAGAGATAATGAGATACAGAACGAGGAATGGATAAGGCATTTCAAAGAGAAGCTGGGAGAAGAGGTGACTGAAGAAGAAAGAAGATTGGAGAAGGGAAAAAGGAAGATATATAAAGAAGGGGAAGATGACATAAAAGAGGAAGAAGTTGTAAGGGTAATAAGGAAAATGAAGAAGAAAAAAGCGCCGGGTGAGGAAAAAATATCTAATGAAGCATGGAGAGAAGGATTAGAAGAGTTGAAGGGGGATCTAACAGAATGTGTGAACAAAATTTGGAATGGAAAGACTGTTTCTAAATCAATTTTTAGAACGCAATCAACGGCAAGCAAGTGCACGGAAATTCATTTCGATTGTGACTATGATACGCCAATTTCGAATTTGATAAGAAACGGATCGGACTATGTGTTATTCGCAACGAATGAGTCTTTCTGACACGTTGTCTTATGTATAGTTCCAAATTGGCGCGTCGTAGTCACAATCGAAATTAATTTCCGTGCACTGGCTTGTCGCTGATTTCGTTCTAAAAATTGATTTGAAAACAGTCTCTGAAGCCTACTCACATGACAGTTTTACCTTTCTTGAAAAGTATGTGAAGAGGAGGGGGAGATTTCACTCATGGTAGAAGGATCATAAACATTCATATCATGTGTTTGAAGTATAGCACCCTCCATGGAATAAATATATCTTGATTCACGATCAGTTGAGGGCTCGGGTAGATGTTATTAAATAAGAAAAAACGTGTGGTTTTTTCTGTTTAGCGACGTTTCGTTAGCGGATT
>JAWWMK010039352.1:0-12082 GCA_035047105.1 Galeopsomyia nigrocyanea
TAGAGCCGAAAAAATGGTGAACATTGTTATCGACGTGACAATAATTGCGAAATGTTGCAAATCAGACTTGGCGCGCGGAAGTCGACGTGAAGTAAGGTATGGCCGAGAGGGTAACCCTTTTAACTTTTGCCCTCACCGATGGAGGGCCTCAGGGTGGGAGTACAATTTATATATGAGCCTACGGAGTGAAACCGACTAAGTGGAGAGTAGCTGACAGTAAATACCCGCGCGGCAGGGGGTAGAATAGAGGACGCGATGGACACGAGTCCAACGGAACCGACGAATGAGAGCGCGTCTTCTTGGAAGATGCCGGCTTCTTCCAAGAAGGAGCGACGAGACGCCGAGTGACGAGCGCATAGCTCGTCCATTTTGCCTTCGACTAGCTCGCCAAGCACATCGCCATTCACTTGCGCACCTAGATTTCTCGAGAGCCAGCATCGTCGCCATTGTGCCACCTAAGCGTTGTGAGAGCAAGAGAGAGAAAGAAATACCATAGTAACTTGGTGGATAATTAGATATTCCTGGTGAGTTTTTATGTGTAATTTCGCCAAACGCGTACCGTGATCGTGGTCGTGAATAGTTCGCTTGGGTAGACATTCGACGTGAATCCTTGAAATTCGCGAGTGACGCGGGAAATTTAGGGTTTCAGACACAATCTCCCGAGGATTTTTCGTTAAGTATCTTGCCAGTTCGTGTTGACTTTTCGCTTTTCTTTCTGCTGACTAGGTGAAAAATCTATTGAGTTTTAATAAAGTGAGAGTATCATGAATTTTGTGAGTATTTAATGAAAGTTACCGGACGCCATTTTCCCGTCCCGCTGCATGTAGTCATTTTGATTTTCAGCCGCGGATGCGAACATTTTGGATCATTTGTCGCGTTCATTGATTAGTCTGTCTCTGATGTTAATTAATCCATGCGTTGAGAGTTGTTTTTCTGTCGCGTTACTGAAGTTTCCGTTATTATAAGTCTGAATTTGTCGAACCAAGCCGAACGTGCCCACGCCTGGGTGAAGAGTTCGATCTGCCGCTGACTAGCGATCATTCCAGAGATTGAACGAGCTGTGGAGAATTCACTATCATTGCCGGCCATTTCGTGGCCGATTTTAGGTGCAGACAAAAGGGAGTAAGTCGGTAGCAAGTCTCAACTTGTTTCCCCGACGGTAGCCGCAACCAACGTGACTATCTGGTGCCCTCAATAAATTCGGGGAACAAACACGAGAGCCGACTATTGTGCGAGATTTTAGGCGCGAGTTCCTATACCCCCTTTATTCTCATACAACACTCTGAAAAGTTATTATAATTTAAGACTTTGTTTTTTCATTTATTTTTATTTTCGATTATCTTCGCCAACTTGATTTAGTCATACAATATCCTTGGCTAATTAATCTACATTCAGACTGTTTCTTCAAAGTTAATATAATTTCTAATTATCATTGCCCATTTAATTAAATTTTAGATTATATATGTCACATTAATTTAATCTTACATAACATTTGCCAAGATGTCTCATTTTTAGATTATTTTAGTTAATTTTATTTCAGATTATTTTTTTTAAATTTACCTCAATTTTACATTACCTTCACCGAATTAATGCAACTTCAGATTATCTGCGGCAAAGTTTTTTAATTTCCAATTACTTTGTCCATTTAATTTAATTTTATATCATCTTCGACATGTTAATTTAAGTTTGGTGTATCTTCGTCAAAGTAATTCAGTCTATGATTAGCAAGTTATCTTAATTTTAGATTATCTTGGTAGAATTTAACCTCGACAGATCTTCGTCAAGTTAATTCAATGTCAAATTATATGTATATTATCTTACGTTATCTTCGTCGAGTTGAATCAATTACAGATTATTTATAACCATTCAGCTTAATTCAGTTTCTCTTCAAACTTTATTTAATCCCAGAGTATCTTCATCGTGTTGATTTAATCTCGGATTAACTTAGTCAAGTTAACTCATTCCTGCATTATCTCCGTCAAGTTAATTTGATCTTAGACTGTCAAGTTAATTCTATTTTACATTATTCTTGCCCAATAAACTCAAATTCAATTTATCTTCGTCATATTTCACAGAGGGGGGATTTGAAGCTATCTCGAATAAAATAACGAATTTGAAAGACTCGACTACATATATAATATAAGTCCGCACAAGACTCTGGGAATGCAAGCACCGCTAAAATTACTTACGCCCAATCACAGATTTGACATGAATCAACTGAGGAAATTCGGATGTTTAGCATACGGCACTATTCAAAACGAAACTAAATTTAAACACATGTCGACAAAAACATATTTCGGTCATGGATTTTGTTTGAACTTAGTCAGTGGCCTTCTTTTGTATAGAAATGAAAGCCCCTTTGAGGATTCTGTCCCATGTGCTTTCGTTCGGGAGTTATCGGGACTTATATGTGATGTATTGAAATACAGAGCCCCTATTTAAACCGTAATAACTCTTGAAATATTGACTCAATTATAATTTTAGGGTTACCAATCGAAAGGTGAGATCAAATCCTTCTATTTAAAAAAAATATTTGTCCAAAAATTCCAATCCGTTCGTAAGTTGTGTCGCGATAAATATTTCCATAATAATCGAGCACTTTTGGGGTTCTAACAATTTTATTAAGTATTATGAATGAAAAATTCAAATCGAGACAAGTTACGAAAGGATTGGAATTTTTTTTACAAATATTTTTTTTTAAATAGAAGGATTTGATCTCAGCTTTTGATTGGTAACCCTAAAATTACGATAGAGCCAATATTCCAAGTGTTATTACGATTTAAATAGGGGCTCTGTATTTCAATACATCACATATAAGTCCCGATAACTCCCGAACGAAAGCCCATGAGACAGAATCCTTCAAGGAGCTTTCATTTCTATACAAAAGAAGGACACTGACCAAGTTTAAACAAAATCCATGACCCAGAGGGTGTGGTCTCCCCTAGTAAGTATATTTTTATCGACACGTCTTTAAATTTAGTTTCGTTTTGAATAGTGGTGTATGCTAAACATCCGAATCTTCTCAGTTGATTCACGTCAAATCTGTGATTTGGCGCAAGTAATTTTAACGGTGCTTGCATTCCCAGAGTCTTGTGCAGACTTGTATTAGATATGTATGTCGCTACTCCAAGCGAAATATCCCACATATTTGAGGGCAACCCCGAATCTAATATGAGTGATCTCACCTTTTTCTGTATCGTTTGATTAAGGCGTTCGACTATACCGTTGTGTTCGGGTGTACCAGGGCACACTGTTCGCAGTTGGGCGCTGAACTTCCTCAGAACCTTTACATTGTCTTTACCTGTAAATTTGGTTCCTTGATCGCACTCCATATAACAAACTTTAATGTCTATTACGATTAAATTTCTAATTAATGCGATACATTCCCTTCGACGACGATTCGGAACGTCGCTCTTATGTTTAAGAGGATAATTTGCTGCATACCTCGAGAAACTGTCTACAAAATATACGATAAAGCGATATTGACTGGAGTAAGTCACCGGACTTATGTACCCCATGACATCAGCATGAAATTTGAGTAAAGGTTTGAGCTCTCGGTGTCTGACTTTGGTGAATGCAAGTTTATTCATTTTGACTCTAAAACAAACGCCAGATTCTCTGATGCCTTCATCAAAGTCAGCATTATTAAACTCCTTCAACTCGGGATATAGATTTTTGAATTTTTACATGTATTGTACTGACATATGTCCGAGTCTTGCATGCCATAGTAAAACCGAATTCAATCTTTCTCTCCTCTCTGTTTGTAATCTAATTGATTCCTGAACATTTTGCATAGTCAGGTGACCTGCCTTTTCGATTTTTCTATTGTTGATTGTGTTCAACAGTTTATTTTTATTCATTAAATTATTGTTCGAATTTTTGTCACCTTTTAATTTATTCGCGGACTCCTTAACTATTTTGCCACTTCTTGTAGCTAGATTCACCAGAATTCTTCTATCATTTAGCTTAGATTTATCCTATTGACTTTGACCTACATTTAACTCTATCTCCCAAAATGGTTTGTTGTAAACACCCGAAACTATTGACTCTCTTGTATTTGGATTGTAAATATTAATGCATTTGTTTTCTAAAAATATTTTTAAGCCTTGATCTGCAAACTTGCTTACTCTGCAAACGCAATGATCAAAGATTTTTTGCCTAATTCTTTGAATAAATTACATTTTTCAACTCCACTGTTTTATCATTTTTCGGACCTTCGTTCCCTGCTAGCCCAATTTTTTTTATAAAAAAACTAGGTTAGCTTATATGATTTTTTGTAAAAAAATATGTTAGCCTATATGAGCGAGGACCCCTGTGCATTTGACATAAAAATGAATTTTCCGTATAATTGAGAATTGCGTTCTATGTGTTCAAAGAAGCCTTTGTACACTGGTCAAAAGTTCCCAGCTCACCAGGAAAGTCACTCCGACTGTGCAGAATCCACATTTTGCCTATGATCACTACTTTCCTTTCGGAAAATACGTGTTATTATTGATTATTATTATCAATATGAAATAAATTATATCTACGTCTTCTATGACGTAAAATGAAGGACCGTTTTCATTCCCAAATCGATACATAACTATTCAACCTTTTTATGGCCATTTATATTCGGCTATTTCGATAGAAATAAATAATATCGAGCACTAACGCCCCACATCTATACCTAAACTACTAACAAGCATGAAATAAATCATATCTGCGTCTTCTATGAGGTAAAATGAAGGACCGTTTTTTCCCCGAATCGATATATAACTATTCAACCTTTTGATGACCATTTCTATTCGGCTATCTCGATAGAAATCGATAATATCGACGTCTAGCGCCCCACATCTATGCCTAAACTACTAACAACCATGAAATAAATCATCTCTACGTCTTCTTTGACCTAAAATAAAGGACACTTTTTTTCCCGAATCGATGTATAATCAACCGATGCGTAATCAACCTTTTTATGACCACTTATATTCGGCCATTTCGATAAAAATCAATAATATCGACCGCCAATGCCCCGCATTATACCTAAACTACTAACAACCATGAAATAAATCATATCTGCGTCCTCTATGACGTAAAATGAAGGACCATTATTATTCCAGAATCGATATATAACTATTCAACCTTTTTATGGCCATTTATATTCGGATATTTCGATTCAACAATATCGGTCTCTACCGCCCCACATCTATACCTAAACTACTAACAGCCATGATATAAATCATATCTACGTCTTCTATGACATAAAATGAAGGACCCTTTTTATTCCCGAATCGATGTATAACTAATCAACCTTTTTATGACCACTTATATCCGGCTATTCCGATGGAAATCGATAATGCCGATCTTCCAAAAAATCAATATTTTGACTTTTTTCCTCTGTTGAGTGCCGCTGTCTTTACGTATTTTCAGAGGATATTTTGATACGCAGTAGATTTCCTGCATTTAAATATTTTCGAACGCGGTTTACATTACCTTATTTGTCTTTTCAAGAGCTTGAATTTGATTGCCCGCGCGTTTAATTTCGTGCATTAGGACCGGATACATAGCTGTTCAAAGCAGGTCATTTTTTCAAAAAATTGAATTTTTCAAGTTCCAAATTTTTTTGTCTCAAAAACTAAATCAAAACACAAGACAAAACTTAGTGAAAGTTTCTGCTATATTAGGGCAACCAAAAAAAAATTAAAGTAGGAAAAAAATCACATAGTTTTTTTTTAAATTAGCATTGAAAATCGCATGTTTTGAAAAAACCCTCAACTTTGAACAGCTTTAACTCCGATTCTATTGTACCTATAAAAACCAGCGGGGCATCAAATTAAAGCTTTTGAAAAGAAGAAATGCCACTACCCGCGTTCAAAAACATTGAAAATTGACAAAGCTATGAGAAATTGAATATATGCTGTTTTTTGGCCCCAATACCGGTCTGTTATTTAAAGTGAGCACTCGATACTCGGTAGTTTTTCATATCGGACTATTTTTTTTTCATAAAATCGCGGGAGTAGGCGAATCCAATGAGCTGTCGCACGTCGAAAAAGATTAAAAACTCGGGAAGCTATGAATTTTCAAAAATAGGACAAAAAAGGCCTTTTTCGACCCGTTGAAAAAATATATATACATATATGTATATAGCTTTAAAATAAATTCTGAGATAGCCAAAAGGCTTCTTTTGACATACCCCACCCTACAAAAAATCGCCGGCAAGATCGACTGACCCCCAGAGTGAGCGCCGCTCGCACTTACTCTACTTCCGTACGTACAACCACCAGTACACACAACTCTCTCCATCCGAGTCTATGAGCCCGAGGTTAACGGGATACGCGATCTCTCACTCTCTCCAAGTGTGTCTAAGTCTAAGTAATAATTCAGTCATCTAACCCATCCCACCTTGTATTTATTTCTCACACACCCTTTCATCTAGTCTCGGCTAGACGATAGGCCGGAATCCAGTGGTCACAGAGAAGTCACCTCACGTAAAAAATTAGTAAAAGTTTTGTCATGAGACAATCGTAAATTTTGTGTACTTTAATGGAAAGCGTACAAAAAGTATACCTAAAAAATTGATTTTAAGTCAGAAGAGGACAATATTTAATAAAATTATCTATATTGTTTCATCTTTTGATATACACGCTTGGGAAATTTCGTAAAGTGTCTCCGGCATCATTGCACAATTCACAGAAATCCGCTGACTGAAGATTTTGAGTGAGTATGCGGAGTGTAACCGCTCCTATACCAACGTTCTTCATACAATTTTCCATTATTTTGTTCAATTTATAATGATCATTATTTAAATAAAATTAATTTTACCATTTATTTGCGGATAAATTTGCAGTTTTGTTTCATTTCTGTAATTCTAGGATAGATTTTCTTTTATATTGTTATTTTATACTAAAAATCGCGCATTTCCTTAATTTTTTCATCTCTTCGCAGTTTATTATTATGTATTTTTTTATAATAATTTAATTAAATAAAAATCTTATTCGTACCAGAAAGTCTCAACCCAGTAGTCAAGACTTGTATTTTATTTAATTGATGAAATAATTTTTTCTCACTCTAACTATTTAATTATTATTCGGCGGTTGATCTTCCGGTTATTTTCTCTATATAAATTATTCTTTCTATTTATTTAGTTTACTCTATAGCGGGGTTTTGACTCGTCAAAAATAAACGGACACGCTGGGAATCAAATCGAACCCACGTCCTATGGATCCACAGGCCGGCGCTCTACCACTTGAGCCACGGCCGTTCTTGCCTAAGACAATTCCTACGGTCTATATTAGCTACACATATGCCACATCCCATTCTCGTTATAACTCGATATAAACCATTTAGTGACAGGACTTACCTGGTTCTTTTTTTTATTGCTCTTTTTATTTGGCTGATACTGTGGCTCAGCTTTTTTCTGCTCGGCTGCTCCTTGCATATTTGGCGAGGTAAATAATAGATAATTGAACACTCAATATTCGATAATAACCAATGGAATGTTGTTCATTCAAAGTAATGAATGCAAGAACACTCGTAAGCAATAATTCTATGAAATAAATATATGTGGATCCAAAATTGATAATGTGAATTGGACAATAAATTAAAAGCTGTGTAGCAAGTTTAAATGCTGTTCGGCTGTCTCGCGTCGCGGTTCAACTGCCAAATCGAGGTGACTTTAAGCTCCTTCATTTTTCGGCCTACTTAATTTTTACTGAGTTCAATTGAATGCTGACTCGTGAACTCAATGAAAAATTATACGTCTCAAGACGTAACAGGGAAAAGGCGCGTAGAAGAATACGTAACTCCACCAAAAAATTCTTTGCTGGTTGTAAAACTGAACGTAGTATGTTTTTAGAAAAAATAAAAATGAGACCTTGACTTAATTCTCTTTATCTGACTTCCAAAAAATGATGAATTTCGCTTGAAAAATCTAAAGAACAAAGTGTAAAAAAACAGCGGGTAGAAATAGATAGTGCACAAGATGCAATTGTTTTTTCTGTGAAAAAAGTATGATGTTTCGCTTTAGCGATGTCAAAATGTGCTCCATTTCTAGATAATTTTGATATGAAAATATTATATACATTTTATCCATTCAGTAACGGATAAGATTTTACTCTCATAAAAAATTATTTTTAATCGTTCTCATTTATGTTTCAGACAACTTATACCTCTTATGGCGTTTGTAAATTTTTAAAAATTAGCGTAATTCCTCGAATTTTTTCGCAATCACTATATTTATATTATCATTATTTCAGGGGACAGCAATTGGCTCAACAGATGCAGAGTGCTAATCCAGAATTGATTGATTCTCTTCGGAGACAGATGGGTAGAAACTCTAATGATTCAGAAAATTCTGGAAACGAAGAGCATTGAAGAAATTTTATTCACCAATAATATTTGTACGCATTAGAAAATTTTAATTAGAACTTTTTATTTATGTAATGAAGAATCTGAATTATTATTTTGTAATTATAATTCTATATCAATTTCGTTAATGATTTACAATTCATCAATGTGAAACTTTGATGAAACGAAAGGAAAATTCGTTATGTCAAAATGAGCAAGCCAGACCAGTATGTACAACTACGAATAAATAACTTTTCACTTGTAGAAATTTTTTTAGTAACTTCAACAGTTTACATAACCTAGATGGTGATAAAACTAGAACATAGTATAAATAGTTTAAAAACATGTTTGTTTTACATAAAAGTCTACATAATTATAAAATTATTAATTTATTGACTTTATTTCTCACTTTCCCTTTAGTATGCAAAATAGTACGTTGTACAAAGCGTGGCGCAAAGGACGTAATTAACACGTTGAAGGCGGCATGACCCATATATGAGTCATATTTTGCATTTATTTTTTTTCAACTTTACGAAAAATTTTATGTAAATCGCAAGAAAACTATTTCGGTAATAAACCATTTCAGAAGGTGCTTCTTAAGCAAGTTTAGGTTGACCTGAAATGTTACCCAAAACGAAACCAATTTTCAAAACTCTCCAACCTTTCTAAACCAGCTTTGCACGTAATCGTAGTTGCTGATTTGTAAATATGGCATTGATCGCCTTTACGTTGCATAATCTATGTAGTTTATATGCAGAGTCGCGGCAGCTCAGTGAATAGAGCGCAGAGCTCCCATGCGGGGGACCTGGCTTCGATTCCCGGTGGGTACCAATGGCTTTTTTCAAAAAGTGTATGTGCCAAAATTAACACCGCGACTCTGTAGTTCGCCAACTCTCAATATGTGTGTCCTGTGCAACAGACGTCTTCTTCCTCAAGACATATCAGTATCGACAGACAAGACCAATATTTAGCGTGAGAGACTTAGAGAACTACGTGCTGCTGCTGAGGCTCACAATGTCAACTATCCTTCAAATCGATTGGTGGTCAAGCATGTCAATGGTATACTCAAACTCGTTCAAGTGAATCCAGCCAACCAGTCTTCAAAATGACGAAGCCGTAAGACTCTCTTCCTTTATTATCAAAATGCCAGATCCGTTGTGAATAAGTTTGCACCCTTCGCTCTGACTTATCTTTATTGACCGTTATTCCTAATTTCGTGGTTCTTACTGAATCTTGGTTCACTCCTGCAATAAAGTCCTCTCAACTGGGTCTTCATTCCTATAGTGTGTATCAATGTGACAGGCATGTAACTGGTCGCATTCAGAGAGGTGGCGGAGTCCTTGTAACTGCGAAGAAAAATATCAAAGTCCAACCTATTATACTCGACACTAATTTGGAAATTGATGTCCTAAGGTTCACCAATGAGGGATTGAGATATCTTTTTATCGCTGTCTATAGGCTTCCTGGCTCTTCACTGCAAGTCTACATCAATTTTTCAACGTTTATGGAGGCATTGGTCGATCGATATCCTGGTCACGAAGTTCTAGTCTGTGGTGATTTCAATATACCACATATAACCTGGTCTGGAGTACCACCACAGTACTCATCTACGCAGAACATCTCAGCAGAGTTGAGATCTAAGGCTTCGCGTATTAGTGACATTTGTTCACTGCTTCTGCCAGCTCATCACAACAAGGGATATACACTCGACCTATGCTTCTCATCCACAAACAATATCAGTTTCAGAGTGTATCCCTCAAAAAGGGTCATTCCCAATCACTATCCGAAGTGGCACAACTCCGAATTAAAAGATCTTATATTGATGAAAAATTCTCAACATGCGTTATGGAAGCGTAGTGGTAATTTAGCTGACTTTATTGAATTCAACCGCCTTCGAGCCTTATGCGTACAAAGTTCTAAATTGCTTTATCGCGAACACATTGACTCGGTAGAAGATTCCTTAAGAAACTCTCCGAAAGGTTTTTGGTCGTTTGCCAATAATTTGAATTCTAGTAACAATATACCCGAGTCGATGTATCTGCGTGATATCAAAGCCTCTGATCCTTACGATATTGTCAATTTATTCTCCACTCATTTTTCATCGGTTTACAATTATAACTCGTGTAGGAATTTGGCTCCGCTTGACTGCGATTATTATTTTGATAATTGCGTATGTACTTTGGAGGATATTAGGTCTGAGTTCAAGAAGCTAAAAGATTCTACTAATGCTGGCCTGGACAACATTCCATCCTATGTTGTAAAAAGATGTTGCTCATCTCCCGAGAATGCGTTGGTGATATTATATAATCGCTCGTTATGATCTGTTTTTCCGGCGAAATGGAAAGACTCATTTGTGATACCTATATTTAAAAAAGGTGATAAATACAACGTCGAAAATTACCGTCCTATTAGTTCTATCAGTTGTATTTCTAAAATGTTAGATCCTATAGTTGCAAGTAAATTGAATGACAGTTTCGCTAGTATTATTACAGACGAGAAACATGGATTCGTAAAGGGTAGATGCACAGTGTCTAACTTATTGCTGTTCTCTAATTTCATCAACGATTCATTCTGTGTTCATCAACAAGTTGACTGTTTTTACTTTGATTATTCAAAGGCCTTCGACAGTGTAGTTCATTCACGTCTTCTCCAAAAGCTTTGGAATTTCCGTATTCGTGATAATCTATTTTCCTGGTTTTCTTCATACTTGACTAATCGTAGACAAATAGTGAAACTGAATAACAATTTCTCTAAGTTTGACACTGTGGTTTCAGGTGTACCTCAGAGTTCACACCTAGGCCCTATTCTCTTTTGTTTATTTATGAACGATATTGTTGGTTGTCTTAGCTTTGTCAAAGTATTATTATGTGCGGACGATATCAAGTTATTCAATAAGAAATTCTCTCCTTTAGATTCTTCAAGATTTCAAAAGGATATTTTTAGTTTACTTGCTTGGTCTCAAGATCATGGACTAGCTATAAATTTTCTCAAAATAATGTTATTTCTTTTCACAGAGGGGTCGATCCGTTCTTATTTGATTATAATGCGTACAATGTTCGACGTCTTAAAAGGGTTGCTTCAGCATGCGATTTGGGTGTAACTTTTGATTGTGATTTGTCGTTTAATCGGCATATTCAAATCACAGTAACTAAAGCTTTAAACATTGTTGGTTTTATAAAAAGGTGCATGACTAACAAGAGAAGACCACACCCTCCAGGTCATGGATTTTGTTTAAACTTGGTCAGTGGCCTTCATTTGTATAGAAATGAAAGACCCTTGAAGGATTCTATCCCATGGGCTTTCGTTCGGGCGTTATTGGCACTTGAATGTGATGTATTGAAATACAGATCCCCTATTTAAATCGTAATAACTTTTGAAATATTGACTCTATCGTAATTTTAGGGTTACTAGTCAAAAGCTGAGATCAAATCCTTCTGTTTCAAAAAAATATTTGTCAATAAATTTCCATCCGTTCGTAAGTTGTGTCGCGATAAATATTTCCATAATAATCGAGCACTTTTGGGGTTCTAAAAAGGGTACCCCCCAGTAAGATAGTCAAAATGACACCCGAAATAGATTTCGAAATAAAGTTTATGAGGGCATTCTACATGAAAAAAGATTAAGTTTGCCGCCCCGGGACCTTCCTAGACCTATCCCACGCATATATGAGCAAATCCACAAAAAAAACTGCCGTAATTCGAGAAAGTATTTTCAAATATTCAAACTGGGCGCACTCTCTCAATTTTAGGTGCACGCT
>JAWWMK010039373.1:0-12079 GCA_035047105.1 Galeopsomyia nigrocyanea
TTTTGAGAAAAAAATAGTCCCCGAACAAATATAAATAATATATATGTAATACAAGCTGCGCATTAAGTTGACTTGACAATGTCGCAGTCAATGTTATAGTCATCTTTGAAGCAACGTTACTTTGTTAATTTTCAAGATTTTTGAACCGGGTTGGTGGCATTCTCTTTGTCTTTTCAAGAGATTTTATTTAATTCCCTGCCCGTCTAATGTAATGCATTAGAACCTAAGATATGGGAATTCAAAGATAGAAATTTTTTCAATAATTGAAATTTCGCCAATTTCAGAAGCCAATTATTTGAAGGAACCAAAAATACACAGAAAAAAAATTTAAGGAGGTTTTTCTACTTGATGTGAGCTATCAAGAAATGTAATAAAATAGAAGAAAAAAGAAAACCGTTTTTTTTTAATTCACTTTGCAAATTTCAATTTTCTAAAAAAACCGACATATTTCAAGCCCCATATATCCAGTTCTAATGCACCAAATAAGACGGGTGGGGGCTTAAAATAAAGCTCTTAACAAAACAAACAAAATGCCGCTAACCTTGTTCAAAAATCTTGATAAATGACAAAGTGATAGGACTTCAAAGAGGACTATAAAATTGACTCCGATATCGTTTAGTCAACTTAAGGGAGCACCTTGTATATATGTATATTTGTTCATGGACTATTTTTTATCTCAAAAGTACAAGAATAGACAAATCCAACGGGCTGTCGCTCGTCAAAAATGATTGAATACTCACAAAGCTGTGAATTTTCAAAACCAGGACAAAAAAGGCCTTTTTTCGACCCTTTAAAAAATATATATACATGTATATACACTTTAAAAAGATTCTGAGAGAGCCAAAAGGCTTCTTTTAGCTCTCTACCCTAGAAAAAATCTCCGTCAAAATCGATTGACCTTCCTTGTCAGCCATTGTTAAAAAAGTATTGGAATCACCCATATATATATATATTTTTTTTTTCTTACTTTTTCCCTTTTGTCTCTTTTTATCATTTCTTATATTTTATATTTTTATTTTTTGTTTACTTTTTGATTTGACTCGAAATGTTCTGGTCACCTACTGTATAATGCCTACTGCCATTAAGAGCCTAGCCTAGGAAACTCGGTGAAGGCCCTTAGCCAACTCAATAAATAATCAATCAGTCAATGTCTTTCACCTCCCCCCATCGCTTTTCCCACTCCCTCTCTCACTCTTATAATTATGCGTTTGAGCACGTGTATTTACGCCTCATTACAGTTACTTTATGCAAGAATAACTACGTGAAATGAAAAATATCAGTGCATTTTTATCATTCAGTATAATTTTCATTTCCAGGACTCGTAACGATGAGAGAGAAAAAAAGTGGAGCCCTGACTCGAGTCCAGAAATTAAAAAAGAGATTGAGTCATAGTTTCGGAAGACTTTGTAAGTATGTTATATATGATACAGTTGATACGAAAGGCTGATGATTTTTATAAATAATGATTTATCTGATCTAGATTTATCTGTTTTTTTTTCAAATCGGTTGCGTTATATGTGTTCAGGCGAGTCTGTCGAAGGCCAGCTATGAACCACTATATCAGGTTGATTCGTCTGAGGCGTTTCTCGTTTTAATGTTTAACATGATTATTTTTAAGAAATTACACCAAGGTTGTTTTTATTACTCTTTTCCAATATAATCGTACAGTTTAAGTCAAAAAACACATTGAAAATAATATCTTACTAGCTGAAAAGCACCTTGCTCGCTAACGCTCGCTCGGTAAATTGACCGTATTTTCTTCGGTTGATATCAATCGTCATTTTCAGCGAACCCTCGAATTCATGTATTGGAATTTATCTACAAGACAAAGAGTTGATCAGTTGACATTTACGTTTTTATTTGTTTGGTAGAATTCATCCACGTGGTAGTAAAGTACTACTTCACAAATTTGGAATTTTCTTAATATTAATGAATTATCGATGATTCGTGTTCAATTTATAATCCAACTGGTATTCTCTCCCAAAATTGACGAGTATGAATCTGTTTATTTTCAATTTACATTTTAATTTTTTAGTTCTCTGTATTACTTTTTAAATTTTTATGAACTCAAACAGGACTTACGAACTCAAACTGGAGCATGCATAGTTTTATTTGATTAATCAATTAATGATGGGACTATTATTTCCATTACTTTAATTCGTTGTCGAAATTTATACAAAGATAAAATTAAATTGAAAGCAATTATTCAAAATACTTTCAATTTGCTATTTTATTACAAAATAAATTATTGCATACAGCAAAAAACATGATAATAAAAAATTATACAAATATATTATAAACATACTGTCACGTGTGGCTACTCCACGGACCTAAGTTCATTCACATCTCCGCTGGGTACGCTACGTATTGCACCGACTTGCGCCACACCGTCGTACCAATGACCTCTCAAGTCACAACGGCACCCAACCGCCTGGAAGAGTCTCGATTCTTCCACGCGATTGCACGTGCCCCCTACCACTCTGACGTACACGCGCACTGCGTGCGACGGCACTGGAGGCTTTATAACGCACCCTCGAGCGCCGCTCGCCCTCACTCTACTTCCGTACGAACACCAGTACACACGACTCTCTCCATCCGAGTCTACTAGTCAGAGACTAAACGGGATACGCGATCTCTCTCTCCAAGTATATCCAAGTCTAAGTAATAAACCAGCCATCTAACCTATCCCACTGTCTACTTATTTCTCACACACCCTTCACGCCAACATCGCCTAGTCTCGGCTAGACGATAGGCCGGAATCCAAAGAACCCTCAACAGCGTGTGGTCCAGCCGTCACGGAGACGTCATCATACGTGACATTGTTGGTGTCAGAAGTGGGATTCCGAAGAAAAAAGGGTTTTTTTTCTTTATTTTATTATCGGAGAGAACGGTCAATCCCGTCTCGTCCAAATCGCGCGTGTCATCTTGGAGACAGGAAGGAAGGACAGGAAGGATGTCTATTATTGTGCGAGCACTCGCAATCCTGACACTGCAGCGGTAAGTAACTTTAAAATTATCCCTCATACGTCCTTCCGTGGGAAACACGCGCTGGTTTGGAATAGAAGTGAGGCAAACTTGACGTCATACCATCTCGTCTTACGTATCGGATAATCGACACATAAAACTAATTCACAAAACTTGTCTACAAGCCGTGAGGCTTCAGATTTCAAGTAGCTACATTCTTGCCGATTGTCTTACTCATAACGCGTCAAATTTCATCGGAGCGCAATGACACCAACTCCGTCGAAAACGATGGAACCTGAAGATACGACTGACGGCACTATATCCGCCGATAACAATGTAGATAATATCACCAATCATAATAACGTACCCGGTTTACCACTAGATAGGAACACTTCTGGACTAGATTCCATTCAAGGCGTAGACTCTACTTACCCGGCACTCTTTACTGTCCAATGCGCCGTGTGATACCCGACTGAGCAGTGTATTACCGATGCGCTTAGATATATAACAATTGCTGAAAACGATCCTAAGTTTCGGGGCGACAATCAAATCAGTCGGCTTTAGAATGTAAAGATTACATGCTTAAATTACTGACGGATGTTAGAAAGAATCCACCACTGGATCTTGAAAAATTACAATTGCGGAATTTTCGTAAAGAAGGCGCTTGCCCAAAGCCATTCCGCGCATCGACGAATTCTTCCGGAAAAACGTGGATGGACGAGATGCAAGATAAGCAAAGGGAGCGCGATAGAAACTTTTCGAGGGACTTCGAAAATCCCAGGTGCCAATGACACCCATGGAGACGCGCGCAATCATGGTGGTGCGCGAAACATGAGCGGTTTTGGTCGCGGAACACGGAAAATCCGCTCTTCCGAATGACACAGGCTATAAGTCTCAGCATAGTCGATTTTCCTCATCGCGGCGTACAGCATGACCGTGAGACAATAGATACCAAAGCGATAATGAGGGAAATTCGCGTGTCAGTAATCGAAACGAATTGTCTTTCAACGGCTACAATGGATTACCTCCACCCCCCCCACCGCCAACTCAAGGGTCGTTCAACGATAGCAGGACAACTCAGGGCGATAAAACAGGCCCCTATTTCATTCCGAACCATCAAGGTGACGAAGATAATTTTGATTCATGAGAAGAACAGGAGCTGCAAATGACACAGCATAACGCCCAAGTACTCGCATACAACACCAGTACGCCTCGGAGCATTAATCGCACTGCAAAGAAATCAATGGCCGATTTTGCTACACCAGGCCTTAGAAACGATTCCCTTATTCGACGGTAAGCCAGACATGCTGGGATTATTCTACCGCGCAATTTGTGACGTCGTGCAAGCGTACGGTCTCACGAGCGAAAGAGTTATCATCAATAGTTTGGCATCGAAATTCCGAGGAAAAGCTGCAGAAGGCTTTGTCCCTCCTTTGATGCATTATAACGATTTAGAACACCTTTCAGCAGACCTTTCTACGCAATATTCCATCGTAGGAGGCGCGGATAGAGTCCTGGCAGAATTAAAAGTCAGAAAACCGGCGAGAGTTCCGCAGACTACGGGTTACGCGTCGAATTTCTTTACAACAGACTGTACAATATCTATGATGCCGATAGATCAATACAGGAATAGCAAAGAAATTCGTACAAGTACAATACCGATGCGGAAGCACTAGAGCAGTTTTTGTTAGGATTGAGCGGAAATTTACAACACCAAGTACGCTGTAAAAATCCGAGGTCGCTCCGCGAAGCCATACATGAAGCAGTCAAGTTTGAAGATAAATCGAGCGCTCGACAGTTCGGAGAGCATCATCGCGAAGATTCTCGAAACCCTCCACCATGGGCTACAGAATTGCTCATGCATTTATCAAGGCAAAATTCTCGCCCAGTTGCGAATAGTATTAGTTATTGGCCGTCGAAGAGCAGTGTACCGGTAGTGGCGTCTTAGGTGTTTAAGGGTTAAACCCAAGAACCCTGACCGCTATAAACACAAAACCCAAGACAGGTTAATTTCAAAATTTGAACCGGAGAACCGCGACCGCACCAAACTCCAATCCCACGACAGGTTAACCTCAAAACTTAAACCCGAGAACCCTGGGCGCTGTGAACCTTAAACCCATGAAAGGTCAACCTCAAAACTTAGACCAAATAACCCTGGGCTCTGCAAACTCCAAACCCACGGCAGGTTAACCTCATAACTTAAACGCAAGAACCCTTACAGCTCTAAAAACCACAGGTTAATTTCAAAACTTGAACGCAAATACCCTGACAGCTGTAAACACCAATCCCACGACAGGTTAACCTGAAAACTTAAACCCAATAACCTTGGGCACTATGAAGCCTGAACCCACGGAAGATTAACCTCAAAATTTAAACCTGACCGTGACAAGCCCACTACATGTGAACCTTAAAACTTAAATCCAAGAACGCTGGTCACTGAAAGCTTTAAATCCACGACCGGTTAACCATGAAAGCTGAGTCGAAACCCTGATCATTGCGAGTTAAACTGACAAGTTAACCTAAAAAATTAACCTCACAGACGCTAGTTACCAGAGTTTTTCAGGATTCATGTCTAAGTTGCGTTAGGGTGAAATCTCAAAGCGTCCAGGGTTTTGAGGTTCGAATTTTGAGGTTAAATTGTTGTGGATTTAAAATTTGCAGCGCACAGAGTTCACCGGTTCAAATTTTAACGTTAACCTGTCGTGGGTTCAAGAATTACAGTGCCCAGGGTTATTTGGTTCAAGTTTCGAAATTAACCTGTGGGTTTAGTGTTCACAGCGGTCAGGGTTCTTGGTTTTAAGTTCTAAGGTTAACCTGTCGTGGGTTTGAGTTTGTAGCAGTCAGGGTTCTCCGGTTCAAATTTTGTTCAAGTTCAGTTTGTTCAGTTCAAGTTTCAATCGCGAAAGCAATCGCAACGGCGACGGCCACAGAGGTCGACCGAAACATAGGGTCAATAGACACTACAACAATCGGAGTGGCAATGATAGAAACTATAATGGAGGAAATGATAGATATCGTGAGAAGAGTAGCGATAGGTATCGTGAAAAGAGTAATGATAGATATCGTGACAAGAGTAGCGATAGATTTAACTACAACGACCGCAATAGAAGCAGCGATAGATACCGTGACAAGAGTAACAATAGGGTCAGATACGATAATTGGAATAGAAGCAATGATAAATATCAAAATGATAATGGCAGTGGAAGTAAAGATCGATACCGTGGGGATAACCGGAACAGAAACAACGATCGGTACCAGAGCGACTATAGGAACAAGATTAATGATAGATACAGGAATGACGATCGTAACTGCTATGTATTGGGTGTGGCACGTGGGTATTTGGGAAATGAGAGTGAACACAGGAGTCGTATTGGCGAGGTGTAGTTTATTCGGCGGTCTCAATACAACTGGTGGCTCTTCGGTGAGCCACGCGGCGATTGCATGCACTCCGGTGTACAATATAAGATACCACGTAAGCACATTCATACGTTTACCTCATACACGACGGTAACCGAACCAAGGAAAGGTACGGGGATCGAGACAAGAGCAATGATCGCCGCCGAGATCAAAGTTACGATCGGAATAGAGAAAACGGAAAACATAGGAGCCCTGACAGTTTTAACAAACGTGATAGATGAAGTGACAGCCGCCGCGATACCGTGAGGGGTGACCGTGACATGCGGCGACAGCCCAGCGAAGAACGTCACGCAACCGGAAATAGCACCGGTACTTTAAACTCCCAGGAGGCTCGATGCCCAACCAAGACATCGGGCCAGTAAACAGTATAGACGAACCCAAGAAAATCGTTCCACTGGCACATTATACCATCAACTTGGCAACCGTGGGATGAAGGTCACCAGTCGTAGAGTTGAAGAGTTTGAGTTTAGTTGACGAATTAGGAAGCTTTTACGTTGATACTGGAGACGAAATTTCTACGATCAAGATAAGCCGAGTTACACTTAATACGCCTATAGATAAACAACACGTAGTCAGTATTTCGGGCGTTACGCCCGGAGAAAGCTACACTCTAGGCAAAATTAAGACTGATTTGCGTGGATTAGAATGTGTTTTGCACGTAGTGCCTAATGACTTCCCAATCTCAACAGATGGTCTGTTTGGATGGGATATTTTTGCGGAATATGGTGGTCAAGTTGATGCCACCAAAAAGCGTCTAGAATTTTCTCATATTATTATACCTTCCGCCTTAGAAGATAAGTTAGTCATATCGCCTCAGAATAAAAAGGTCATTTATGCTGGCGTTATGAATCCAGAGGTAGATGTCAGATTTTTTTCCCCTCCAAGATATAGGACCGGGATTATATTTGGCAACTTCGTGACGGTCAATTACAATGGAAAAGCATATGCTGAATGCATCAATACTATCGAAGAATCGATAACGATTAAGCCAGTCACTCTGGAACCTTGCGAAACCGTGACTGAAGAAATTGAGGCCTATGACAGTGATACTGATAATATTGAAAACAATTATACTGTACCTAAAACTGCTGGCAGTGAAGTCAAGGCAACTGGATCCCAAGACCCTTGAAGGGCACACCGAAGAAGAAACGCAACATATAAAGGACCTTATCAAGGAACGTCCGCGTCTGTTCGGATTACCCGGAGAAAAACTCCGAGCTACACATTTAGTTACTCATAAGATAAAAACCATTACCGACGAACCGATACGTGTTTAGAGATATCGGCACCCACCGGCTGTAAAGGAGGAAATACATAGACAAATACAATCTCTGTTGGATCAAGACATCGTAAAAGAATCCAATTCTCCATACAGCTCGCCTATGTAGGTAGTTCCTAAGAAACCAGGCCCCGACGGAAAGAAACGTTGGCGCCTAGTCATCGATTTTCGGCAACTCAACGAAATAACTGTTGGTGATAGCTACCCATTACCGATGACAACCGATGTTATAGACTCGGTGGCCAGCGCCATCTATATAACAGCAATTTATTTCCGCCAAGGCTTTTACCAAATTTGCATGGACCCAGAGGGTGCTGCGAAGACAGCATTTTCAGGACTATACGGCCATTATGAATATAATCGCATGGGCATGGGTTTACGCAACACGCCTTGCACAATCCAGCGTCTAATGGACTTCGTTCTCGCGGGTCTACAAGGCGTCGATTTGTACGTTTATTTCGACAACGTTGTTGTGTTTGCATCAACACTCGAAGATTATGGCGTGAAATTTCGCCGTCTAATGAAAAGACTCGACGAAGCTAATTTAACTATCGAGTCGAACAAATGCCAATTTCTTCAGCGCGAGGCTCATATACTTGGGCAAATTGCCGGAAACGGCAACGATCTTATAGACCCTAAGAAGCTTGAAGCACTCCGAGAATACCCAGCACCGACAAACCAAAAGAAGATCAAGCAATTCTTAGGATTAGCAAATTATTATCGGCGATTTGTCAAAAATTATGCAAAGATCGCAAGACCTATCTCCAAGCTTCTAAGTCGTAAGGTCGATTTTGTTTGGGGAGAGGAACAACAAAGGGAGTTCGAGGACTTACGCGGTCGACTCTGCGAAGGGCCA
The DNA here is from genome assembly GCA_035047105.1 of Galeopsomyia nigrocyanea. Classification (NCBI taxonomy): domain Eukaryota; kingdom Metazoa; phylum Arthropoda; class Insecta; order Hymenoptera; family Eulophidae; genus Galeopsomyia; species Galeopsomyia nigrocyanea. Next base: position 8,517 of record JAWWMK010039373.1, read on the forward strand.
GTTCTCGCTGCACCCGATCCAGATCTTTCATAGTAATGACGGATGCAAGCGATTACACAGTACGATGCATATTGAGTCAACCCGAAGGAGATGTCGTCAACATGGGAGCCGATCGACCCATCGTATATGATTCTCGTTGCTTGAGAGGACCCGAACTTCGGTACAGCGCGTACGATAAGGAGCTCAGCTCGGTTGTATTTGCAAAAGAACAATTCCGATGCTTTTTGTATGGAAAAAAGTTCACGGTCGTAAGTGACCACGAACCTCTGAAGCACTTTTATACAACAAAGAAGCCTGATCTACGATTTAACAGATTAAAGGCTGAATTGCGCGGGTATGAATTCGACGTAATGTATCGCCCAGGGTGTGTAAATGCTCCGGCAGACGCCTTGTCTCGGAATCCCGTAATTGGAGAAGGTGAAATCAACCCCGACTTGCCTCGAGCTGAACTCTACGAGTTAGCAGAAAAGCAGGAAAGGGAGGATAATTATAACGAATGTGATCCCCGAGCACAAGTGCTTGTCTTAACGCGAGGCCAAGGCAAAGCTCCAAAGCCAGCCGTTCAGTCCGCTGTACCAAGTATAGCGAAATATCGCCGTGAAACTCGAGCACAAAAGAGAAACAGAGAAGCAGCTGAAAAGGAATACTTCGAAAATTCAGATGATTAGACCAAAGAATCTGGCAATCCGCAAGACCGAAAAAGAGTCTTGACATATTCAAGCGAGAGTTGGGATTCGGGTTAAAGCGAATCTAAAAATGAAAAGGAAGAATATGCACCCAGAATGAGATTACGAAGCGGGAGACCAGAACCGTTAGGCATACTAGAAAAGCGAAAATACGTCACAGGTAAAAAGACGGGTGACGTTTATTCAATATGCAAGGAATTATCCGACGTAGAAATGGATAACGACCCTATATTGAGCCAACCAAGAACTGATAAATCTTTGGCCTACAAACGAAGGGCGACTCATATAATTTCTGAAATACAGGCCGAAAGCACTTCAATACCAGAGAAATCTAAATTCTTCGTCGATCCACATCCGGCAATGCGCCAAAGAACGCTGACCCGACGAAAACCTCAATTTGGCTCTACTGTGCATACAGACGAAAGTAGCAGTGACGACTTCGACGATCAGTTGGACAAAGATTGTCCACCTATACCCGATGGCGCAATCATTTATGGAAAAGGTCAGTCCCCCAAGGAGACGCAGCCTACCGACTCAGACAATGGAGTAAATAACCCACAGGAGCAACAGGGCATAACTCCACCGAGGTCCCCCGTAAAACGACTAATACCAAGGGCTCGACGAGACATTGCTGATTACGGCAATCGCAGCCCATTAAAAGGCAATCTCTGGAAACCAACACATGACATTCCTGGGGTAGTAGGAACTCGGAGAAACCCTCCGAGTCCAAACAACGGTGGGAATTCGAGTATTCCCAGGAGACGTAGTCAAACGCCACCTCCATTAAAATCAGCGTTAAAACGACACTCACGACAGAATTATGATATGGAAGTGGATGCCAGCATGCCACCAGAAGTTACCTCGCCACAGAGACTGCAACAGCAACAACAATTGCAAGAACAGCAGCGACTGCAACAGCAACAATAATTGCAAGAATAGCAGAGAATGCAGCAGCAACAAAAATTGCAAGAATAGCAGAGAATGCAGCAGCAACAAAAATTGCAAGAACAGCAGTTGCAAGAGCAGCGCAGACTGCAAGAGCAGCAGAAGTTGCGAGAGCAGCAGAGACTGCAGGAGAAACAGCGGTTGCAAGAGCAGCGAAGATTGCAGGAGCAACAGAGGTTGCAAGAGCAGCAGAGACTGTGGGAACAACAAAGGCTGCAGGAACATCAGAAGCTGGAAGAGCAGCAAAAGTTACAGGAACAGCAAAGGATACAAGAACGAAAGATGCAAGATCGGCAAAAACAACAAGAATGTAATAGCCAGCAAGAACAAAGACGACTGGAAAAATAAGGGACGCAAAGGGCAACTAAACCCACAAAAATAGTATAGACCACAGGGGTAACTCTGCCAAGAAACCATGTCGCAGCCAGCCGAGCAGACTTCGCTTATATCTACAATACAGCAAACCTTGCAATCACTAGATGCAGGACAAAAATTCCGTTACATTATTGACGTAGAAAAGCAAAAAGACGCGGATCGCAAGGGCTTGCAAATAAATGTTTGGCAATCGGAAGATGTAAACCCTCCGCAATCCATTCCACGTGGGAACGACTACGTAAACAAGGAATGGAGAGGGGAATCTCGACATACTCCGTCACCGGAGTCAACGCGACCCCCTCTATACGTACCCCCACAAACAACTTGTGAACGGTCAGAGGCATCGGAATCATTCCATACCCCCACCCAGGGAACAAGACAATTTCCTGGCAACGAGCAGACCGTAACTCCCACCTATGAGCAACCTGAGGCTCCTCCCTTCAGGGAGAGTATAGAACCTCATGATCCCCTTCCACTACCACGGCAACCTGATCCGACCGATGAACAAGGATAATTGGAAAATTCCCTTGCAATAGGTCAGGGAGACCAAGAAGAGATAAACCCTCGATATGCTGTCAATAGGGATTATTATCGATTGGTGGATGATTGGGAGGATCCCGATATCGAAATGCCATCCGTGGGAGAAAATTCAGCGTTGGCAGAGGAAGCTGAAGCGCGCAAGACTAGCCTACCCGACAGTAGTGATTCGGACAACAATGATCAGCCGGGTCTACAAGACCCTATTTCCGATAACAGTAATATGGATATAGTCGCAAGTGAGCAGCAGGCTAACCAGCTCGTTCAGTATCCATTAACAACTCGATTCGCCACATACGAACAACATGATAGATGCGCGGAACCTGACGAGCGACTTCGGCATGAACCCAATATACCCAATCTACCACACGGGAATTGTTTATTTTGGTCACTGATAAAGCTATTGGACCTCAAACCCGATCCGATAGCATTGCGTCAAGAATTATTGGAACACCCAGCGTTAAACGAATGTACTGACCCAAATATGGCATGTATAATCCTCACGTCTGCGACAGAATTCGGAGACGACGACTGCCTATTTGTGTTTACAAGGAAATACAAAATCAATGCCTGCGTACATCGACACACTAGAGAAGGTACTGAATACTATCATATACGAAATCCTGACAGTCAGGACTTCATTCATCTGCATCTAGAAGGAGTGCATTATACCCCTTATCTGTCCATTGAAGACGAATACGCAAACGAAGGACAACACGTTAACACTCAGGGAAGAAGAGACTCGGGGTCTGAAGTATCTGAGTCCGAATTTGATACGACCCGAGATAGCGGAAGAAGCAACGCACCAAGAAGACAAGTGATGGCCCGATATCTCGTGGCTGAGGCTCGCTCACGGCATGACCGACTACCATGGTTCGTAAATTTTGAACGATAATGAAAATCCGCCTCCTTTCTCGAAAATCGATATCGTAAAAGAACACCTCTTTGCTTATCGGGACAACCTCGTGTACTTATTAACCGCGGATATGGATTTTGAAACAGAAATATTAAACGCTTTGA
>JAWWMK010039394.1:0-12079 GCA_035047105.1 Galeopsomyia nigrocyanea
CCGGGATTACGAAGCGTCACCGTAATTTTTACTATGACCATTTCTGTACTTTTTCCGAGAACATTTTCTCCGTGTAGACACATGTACACACGTCTGGGCAATACGGCTATGTCTCTGTCGCTCGTTCGGCAACGGGTATATACCTCTGTCGATTTATCAAGCATTACAAGCCGCTGACGCTTTAAGCCTCAGCTAGGTGTCCTCTCTCTCTCTCCCTCTCTGTGCTATAGTATCGGAGATGCGAATTGCGTTAGCTTCCCGAGCGTAATTACAAGGGCTTGGCTGCTGCTGCTGCTGCCGCCGCTGCTCTTTGAACGTTGCTCTGGCTTTCAAATCATTTTCAGCTGCGCGCACTTTGGAAAAAGGCTGCCGTGCCACCCGCCCCATCAGCGCTATGAAAGAACCTGCTGCGAGCGCGCTTTTTTTTCACATGTGTGTCTGTGTGAGTGTGTGTGAGAGAGCCGAGGATGCTAGTATAGCAGAGTCGATATCGATCGATGGCTAGCTTCTTTTTTTTTCGAGAGTGGCTTTTTTTTTTTTGGCGAGCTACGCTGTCACTTTTGCCGCTCTCCGCACGGTGTAGTGGTTCTTGCTTTTTTTTTTTGCGAGTGGTAGCTGGATTCTATATAGTTGATGAACTTATCGGTGCGTTGTGAAAGGAGTTTTATTAATGCATCGTGAACTAAAGATCGAAAGATTCCTCCAAAATTAGGAAGGAAAATTATTATAAATTATTATTACATATCACCTTATGTAATGCACGTATGTGGACAGGTAAAGTTTTCTGAATGAAATTTGTGTAAGACATCTATACAGCATGCTTGAAATGATAAAGTTGGATAGATAGAGCTTCTTGTGTGCGGTATACGACATTTATAGTTCAGACGTCAGTCGCAAGGTGGTACGTAGTTTTTGGAACCTTATCTTGTAATAACCGATAGGAATGAATAGCTTTAAATTTTTAGTATACATCATTATTATATATAAAACATTATTATAATCAATACTTACCGGAAGAAAGAGCAAATAATAATAATAATGCAATTAATAAAATTATAAACCAAATAACGTACTCCACCACTATCTTTGTATTGACCAAATACAAGGTTGAAGCCTCAAAAATCATTTTTCAAAATAAAACCATGCTGTTGACCTTCATAAAATATTTCAGGCCAAATCTAATTAACACCGTTGAAAAAGAAATTATCAATACGAAATATTTTTGAAAATAAATAATAAAAAATTAAAAATTCTAGCATCTCTCACGTAAACCATTAATTTAAAAAAATGCTGAGCAAACAACAACGCTTATCATATTTTCAGTCAAACCGCACGCTCACTGACGCGCGTGAACCACCGTATAATTTCTTACACAGCCTCGCACTCGCTGCTCTCTCTCTCTCTCTCTCTCTCTCTCTCTCTGCGCAAGAGAGAAAGAGAGCCGGGTATTAAGGGGGAGAGAGAAAGAGCATCTGCGTAGGCGAAAAGGGCGCGCGAGAATTATTGTCGCCATTATGAAATAATTACCGCCATAATTACTTTGGCTTCCTCGCGCTCTCGCTCGCTATACATGGCGGCACGTAACAAAGCCCCCCTTTCGCGCTTCCCAAGCTTTCTTTTTTTTTACTCTCTTCTTCTCCTCCTACTTCCCCCAGCCGCGTGCTTGGTGGCAGTCTCTAATTTTTCAGCCGGCCGCTGCCGCAAAAAAGGAGAGTGTATATAACGCTATACGCTAAAGCAAAATAAAAAAAAAAAAAAAAAGACGCGCACAGAGCGAGAGAGAGAAAGCAAAAGGACTGGCGTTCTCTCGCGCTAAAAAGATTCCGTTGGAGAGAAGGAGAGAAAAAAAGACGAAGAAGCGAGCAAGCTCGCGCGCGTTCTCGTTAGCGTTTGACAATTTTACGGGCCGTCACCACAGCAGTCGCGTCTCTCTTTTTTTTTCTCTCTCTCTCTCTTTCCTCGTCTTTCACAACTCTCTTTTTACCCGCGAGCGTAGTGCGCGCAAGCAAACACGCGCGCGCAGAGAAAAACCAAGAGCTTTTCAAAGGCTCCATCTACGCTAATATTTCAGTCGCCGCGGCGAGTGAAAAGCCAAGCGAGCAAAAAAAAGAGAGAGAGAGAGAGAAAGGCGCAGTTTTCTCGCGTTCACAAAAAAAACGTGCAAAAGTCATCCAGCAAAAGCTTTTTTAATCGCGGTGGTGGTATAGTGGTGGTGGCCATTGGATTTCGATATATAGCGGAAGGGGGACTGTGGGGCTTTTACGCGGTCATTTTACTCGTCGGGCGGCTCGGGAGCTTTGCCGACTTTTAATTGGGTATATAAAACGCGATTGCCTTTGAATTCGTGTTTCATTGGTCAAAAGTGAATTCGACGGCTTTTATTTCCAGCCTTTTAGAGCTACCACGCGGATTATTTAGTTATGGCTGAGAGAGAAAGTGCATGAAAAGCTTTGCTCTATCGCGTATACTACCCCCTACCTCCTCCTCTTCTCGTACGAAGCCTCTATGATTTTTAATTAATTTTTCAAAATTGAATGTACGGCTTCAACGGTGCATGGTAAAAAAAAAGGAAAATACAGAACTTTCTGCGCTCGCTGATTGAATTTAACGAAAAAAAAAAAGAAGAAGAAATTCCGAAGCAGTAAAGGATATAATCCAATTTAATTTTCCAGAATAGTATATGAAAGCTTGATTAACCAGTACAACCGCGGTGCAAAGAGAAAAACTTGCAGAAAAAAAAGGAATAATCGCGTACGCAAGCCTTCGCTTGTAATACACAAAAACGAGAGAGAGCCTGGCAACGGTATAAGCAGACGCGCGTGCACGCCCTTTATAAACCGCAGTATCATCGAGATAACACGCGCGATATTTACATATCCTTCTTCGAGCATATAAGCATCGGCGTGTGTGCGCGCGTGTAGAACTGCGGCGCCTAATGCAAATGAAAGTCTCTGTCGGAAGAGAGCGAGACGAGACGGATACTGCTGCTGTTGGCATCGCATCTGCGCGTGCAAAACCGCCTTTGATCTTCGCATATTCCCCTCCTGCTACTGCGTATATGTACTATCTCTTGCACACTTTGCGAGGGTGCGGATTTTGATGGATGCACACACCACTCGCGTGCGGATAGGGGATTTTATGCAGATTGTATATATGTGTGTGTATGTGCAACACCCCTCCGCACACACGCAGGCAGCTCGCTTATTCTTTATGGTTGACGGGATACGCGTCTGTTATTAAATGTGACTTTAAAAAATTGAGCTTTGCGCCCGCATAAGCGACCCTCCCCCTCTTCGACGATGTATGTATATTATATGTATGCATGTGCGTTTCTTTTATGTATTTTACGAGGGTTATGCTCCGCGATGCTTTAGCCAAAGGGACTTTTATATGGAAATCCGGTTATTTATCTGCTTAGGATACTAAAGTGGTACAAATGTTTTACCGAGAAGCGAAAGAGTGCTGACGCCGCTTTAAGTAGTAATAGATGATTATGGTCAGACGGACGTTTTTTTTTCAGGTGTCTTTGTTTTCGATTCTTTATTAACGAATGTGGTACGCTAAATAGTATGTTTTTAAATTTTCATGTTTGTTAGCTCGAGCTACACTCAATAATTAATATTGTTAAAAATTATTTACGTCAATACAAATAAAAATAGTCTTTTATAAAATGACCGCATGGTGGCGAACCTATATAATTTCATGATTTCTCAAAGTGACTTGAATAACTACAAGTTACATCAATAAAATTTTTATGAGAAACTTGAAAATTTACAGTTATAATAAAACTTTCATTAAATTCGATGGACTTCAGGGAAAATTAGCAAGAATAAAAATATAACATTCTAAAACTCATAAGAAATTCAAATTCTCAATCTACGACACTTGTCAGGAGAGAACAAGTGCGCACCTTATATAGTCGTCGCTCAACTCGTAGTATGCAAGTAATATATAGTCTCAGTCCTCTCGTTGCGCAGCTTGCCTCATCAAAAGCGCTCGCTCGTGTGCACGCCGAGTGTTGAATATGGCGCGACACTTGCCACTCGCCTGTATGCGTATACACAGAGTGCTTTGCAACTGCGCGCACGCACACTTATTCGCTCGGTCTTCCGAATTAATAATGGCTTGCACCCCAAGAGAAACCCCCCCACTCTGGTACAATGAGTAACGAGACTGCCTTTTTTTCCTTTTTTTTGTTTTTGTTTTTGTTTTTTGACGCGAAAGCACTTGACGAAAGGATTTTGGTTTGTTAATTAATAACAGAAAGAAAGTGACAGGATTTTTTAATTATTTTAAATTGCGTGTAGTGACTCAAAGACATTTTTTTCTCGACTTTTGTTCGCCCACATTGTTCTTAAAATTGAAAGTCAAACGCTTGAGTTATCTCGTTGCGTCGCGTAGTTACGCAGTTCTTTTTCAAAAAAAAAAAAGCCCTCCAAATAAATTAACTCGTATAAAAGCATCTCGAAAACTTACGCGCGACGACGACGCCGAAGACTAACGGCCGTAAGTTGAAAATTAATTAAAATCGCGACGAGGCTCGATCGTAAATTTCACTTTTCACGGCGCGTCGCGCGGACCCCCCCTCGCACAAAAACAATTAACCCCATACAATTTTTCAATAAATCATATACAAAAGCTGCGTGCACGCAATGCTCGAAACTTTAATCAGTCGCGCGTGAGCTATATAAACACGCAAAAGAAAACGTAAAGGAGAGCGCTCGTTATAACGTCAATTACGATTTTGACACGAGAGACACAGTGCGGGAGGGTAGAAATAAGGTTATAATATAACGTCGCAACCTGTCAACAAGTATAATCTTCCGTTCAACGAAAGCTCGCTATCGTTCATTACGTTATAACGCGTAAAATGCCAGATCGAGGGTTTGTAGTACAACGCACGCAAAAATATGTTTAGCTCTGATTGTATGTGTGCATATAAACAGGTCGATATGTATATACCCCTTGTTTATACGTTTTACAGTTTTGTGCACGCGACAGCAATACTCCCCCCCTTTTTTTTAGTCGGTTTCGTTATACGGCGATGACTATCGCTGTTATACTCGCAACACACATTCACTGTCACGCGCGTTTTGACTTTTTACGCACTACACTGCACACTGCACGCGACTAGATTTATTGCGTGCGATTTTACAAGTTTTGTGCGCGAGCGCGATGGACGAAGTTTGCTCGCACGCGCGCGCGGGCGTTTGATAAATCTGCTTGGGGAATTATATGCGCGTGGATATAGGGAAAGTTTGTTTTTCAAATTTTTTTCGTTCGCACGGTTGGTTGACGAGCCGGATGAAAATATTATTATTTCGATAAATGCATTTGTGAATACATTTGGGGTAATCATAGTTATAGCACTTTAAATGTATTCGATGTAAGTTTTATAGAACTGTCGATTGGAATAATGGACAGCTGTACGACGACACTGGTGTAATTTTCCTCAACCGCTAGAAGTAGATTCTCATATTACATGAAGAAGAGAAAGAGAGAAAGAGAAAAAAGTAGAGCCAATCAATAAACAAGCATCAATCAAACGAGAGAAGCCAGTTGTTATGGGCTCGTTCGTTCGAAACCCCACATATACATAATAGCGAAGAGAGCGTGACAAAAAGTACTGTGAAATCCCATAAGCGTAAATTAGAGGCTGTTACGGTAGATTTGGATACGAAATCCGCGTACACGCTATTAAGGGAGAGAGAGAGAGAGAGAGAAGAGTATAAGCGCATATGCGCCGACCCTTCGAGTTATATAGCCCGAACAGAACTTAATTCGTCGCTTTCGCGACGACAACCCCAAGGGACTCCCCTATATACTGCCACGCACGGCTTTTTGTCATATATGTGTGTGTATATGTGTATGCGGTGTATAGAAAAGGCGGAAATAGGAGTCGACCGCGCACAAATCTCTTTCATAACTCTATATACGTGTGTGAGTGTGTATACGCGAGCAATTGCAGTATTGACGTATGGATTTCTTTTGGCGCTATTTCTTTATATACGTTTACTTCGATTACTCGAGGCGATGTTTCTACGACACAATACTTGTGATCTGACTTTTTCCTTTTGTTGTTGTTGTTGAGGTCAATAGTTATCGTGCAATTTGCGATATTGATAATGCAATAGCTATTGCCTTTCACTTGACATGAATTCCATTAGTGCTAAGTTAAAACCAAAACTTTTGGCACCCTATTTTTTTCCAGCTATAATTGTCGAACAACTTGTTTTTCACGAACCATGATGGAGTGTTGACCTGTCGGTTATAATTTAGTGAGTATCGATCGAACAGGCGTAAATACATATTGACATTATCTTAAAAACAGATCTTTGAGCTTGTAAGCCCATTCACGCAAGTCGAGCGTCCCCTTCTTCGTCGAAAGTCAGACAGTACTAATTCGGCAATGAGCCTCGTGTATACGTTCGGTTAAACGAACAGTACGAAAAGGGAGGAAAAGAAAAGCCCACACAATCGCATTTATTGCCAATTTGCTAAATGAATCGTGCGCCTTTAACCCCCATACTCTTTTTTTTACAACCCACACTCGATCGTTTGCCGAGAAAATCTAAGTCGTATAAACGGCTAATCATGGGATTCTCCGCTCGAATGATAATGCCAAATGGCGAGTTCGTCAAGTCGCACTTCACAATTGACAGTTGGTGGTTGGAGGGAGGATTTGCATGGAAATGATGATCGATACGCCTGCTTACGGTCGAAGCCATTTTGTCAGTTTCCCAACGAGACAGAGAGAGAGAGAGACCATTGTTATAGGCGCCTACTCGTTCTCCTCGGCAGCAAATTAGAGAGATATCGATGTCCGTTTTGCATGCCTGCCTGGAGTGTAATCGCACGAGCGGTGTTCGCTTTCGAATCAATCGTCGCAGATTCATCATCGATCACACTACTACCGCTGCGTCGGCGGTGGATTTCAAAACAATTGCTATACATGAAGTTTAATGACAAAACGTGTATTTGGCATAATAATGCCATATGATTTCGTCTTGTATGTGGAATGTACTTTTGTTTATTGACAATCGTAAGAAAGTCTGAGATCTGTGGGTAATTGGCTTAAATAATCAAGTTATTTTCAAGGATTAACCCCCTTTTCTTAAATCATTCGAGTGCAAATTGTGATTTTTTAGGTTAATTGGTGGATACTCATGATCAAATAAAAAGTGATACGATCATTGTGAATTCGGGGGATTTACTGTTTAAGTTGGTTAGCTCTGTGCGGTAGGGAAAAATATATTGCCAATATGGACGTTAATTCACCTACATCAGATGCCAAAAAGCCTTAAAATACTCAATCTGATGCGGTTGACGATGAGTCTTCGTCGGAAAATAAGTTTTCTGTACAACTGAATGAATATTGTTTAATTGCACTCTTTGAACATCTACCGATACGTGATAGAATACGATTGGAAAGAGGTTAGACAATGATTTTTCAATTACAAATAAATCTTGCAACAAGAATATACATCTGATGCAATTTATCTTATTACGTACAGTGAACAAAGTCTGGCGCTCAGCAAGCTTACAATCGTGGAAGACTTTCAAACAGATATACCTGTTTGCTAAACTATGGGGCTTCCAAACAAAAACCATTGATAAAGATGCTTTTAAGAGTGTATTCAGTCGATGTAGCAAGCACTTAACGTGTGTGGATTTATCTCACGATGGAGTGTCTGGAATATCTATTCGAGGACTTTCCATGGACTTATTGATATTATGTCCTAATTTAAGATACATCGATTTTGGTTTTTACATGTTGACAGCTGAGCAATACAAAGTTTTCGTTGAGCATTGCAAAAAAATTACGTACCTTAGTTCTTGCCGGACACTGGGTGACAATGAAAAGGTTTTCAAAGAAATGGTATTTCCGGCGTATCAAAATTTGCGTGTATTAGAATTGCGGAAAAGTGCCGTATCCGGCGATTGTTTGAGATACCTATCGACGGAATTCATCGAAGAATTAAACTTAAAGGATTGCTATAAGCTGAATTTTACAATAATCAATCAAGTAATTATTACCAAGCGTAATTTGTCATTTAATTTTTCATAGCTACACACAAATTTTTAATTATTATAGATTATTCCTCGATTTGCTAATTTGCGAACGCTAAGTCTACAAGCTTCAGTCCGTCGTAAATGTAACCAACCAGATGGAATTTTTACCTTTTTGCAATCAACAAATCTGCGGAGTCTTGATATTTCCAGTAATTCTGAATTTATAGATGACAGCTGCTTGAACGTGATTGCTGGTTTGTGTACCAATTTAAGCATTCTGAATATTAGTGGTAAGAACTTATGTTCTATCAAATGAAGTATGCCATAATGACATTGCATTCAAAGTTATATATATATATATACATTTTGCAGGTAATTGCAAAATAACTGATGTGGGCATAGCTGCTATTGCTTTATTACCTAAGCTAGAATCGTTGAAAATGGGCTATTTATATCAAGTTACTGGAAAAAATCTGTTGACTATGGCCAATCGTTTGAAGATCTTAGAATGTCATTGTTGCACAAAATTGAATAACAACGCGATTTGCGATCTATTGAAGACATCGAAGATTTTGACAATTTTTGATTTGACTTTTTGCTTGAACTTATCGGATCAATTGATCTCGGCAGCTTTGAACAACGGAATGACTCGCAAAAACAAGATTACGCTGATACTGCGTTTGTATAGAAGTGGAGTAAAATTTGAAGATGTAATTCGCATAATAAATGAAAGAGGTGATCTACAATTTGATGGTTCTGGATATCGTATTGCATTCATTTTTAATCATTATTTCTGCGATTACGACATCCGTACCTTATATGACAGTTCAAATTAAGCAACGAAATGCAGATAACAGCGGCAAACAACTAAGTCTCAATTTACAAGTAAATCTATAGTTGATACATCGTCCTTATTTTGTGACAGCTATATAGAACGAACGAATGCTCGCAGCAATTTTATAAGGGACTGTAAAGTTGGTCGTAAGACGAAAAAGAAACGAGTCTGGGAAAAACAAGCAAATATATATCCTCGAAAGTATCTCTTCATCGGCTTTAAAAGAATAAAGTGCAAGAAAATCGTCTCTTTCTATCTCTCTCTCTCTCTCTCTCACTCTCTTTTTCCGTTCTAGCCAGCGAAAAGCGCCTCTATTAAGGATTAAGTCGACTCGGAAAACGAGCGCCGTGCACTGCAGTGGTTGGCGCGTAAACAAGCAAACGCGAGGAAAATCCAAGGGCTTTTTTTTTCGTAATTGTACGAGAGAAACGCGAGCGAGCGGGGATAATGAAAAGATTTATTCAGTTCTCCGGCTCTTTCTTCTTTTATTTCGAAACAAAGTTACTTCTTCTTTCTCGCTCTCTCACTCTCCGTTCGAGGAATTCGAAATGAGACTGTGATTCCAGAGCGCTTCTTCGGCGAAATCGACGTAATTTGAAGGGAGACCCTTGCTAATTGCTTTCGCGAATTCGACCGCAAAATGGTTTTATATACCTGCGCCCGTCGCTTTACATTCCTTTTTATCGCGCATTTATTGCGTGGTTGGAATTGCTTTTTTTTTGTCTCTTTCTCTCGTTCGATGATATTTGTCAATACGCCTTGATTCAATATTGACAGATTGGTCATTGACTGTAGGGAGTATCGACGACTATAATTAAATTTGTTCGGTTCACTGAAATGGAATTGGTTTCTCCCCGTTAATAACTAATTACAGTTCGTGCTACGTTTCAATTATACAATCATTTGCTACTTCGTTATTACGTGAATATAGGCGTATACAGTAACAACGGGCGGAACGAGAGCATTATATACATGTATGTCCGCTTTTATATAGACATGGTTTCATGCACTAATTGGAAGCTACATTAATAATTTCATTTCAAATTCAACTGCACTCGAATTTCATTGCTATTCAACAGTGCATGAAAACTTAAGTTTAGTCAAAATTTTACGATAAAACTTTCCGTGAAAATGTATGTAAATGGAAATTTGATATATTAAATTAACTACGTATAAAATTTGATCATTTCACGTACGAATGAATGACATTTTCGTTTTATAAGGATTTAATCCTTTGATCGACAATCTAAAATATCTCGCGATTACATAATGCAAAATAATCCATATCGCGAGCTCAATTAACGTGAAGCTGTCATAAAGATTTCTGTTCCATTTGCAAAATTAGAGGCATCAATTATGAAACGATACGCTTGCAATTCAAATGTCCAATTATAAAACATTCACGTCACGCGTATCGGGCAGTTATATAATAATGCATAACGTATTATTCATAGCGAGATTTAGCAAAACTTTATTGATTACGATATTAACCATGAAAAATTGAATTTATAACGCTTTGGGTATGTCATTTAACGGATTGGTGACCCGATTCACGATGTTGATTTACAATTGCGCCAAAGCAGTAATGCAATTTCCTGCCCGGACTATATAATCGAATTTCCGGCAGCTATTTCATCATTAAATAAATGCGTCACAATTAACGTGGCCCCGACGCAAGCAAGCAATAAATATCGCGCGCAATACCCCGACGAATATCGACTCACGAAAAAGCTTTTCTATATTTTAAAAGGCAATATTGTCCCCGGACACGAGCGTGTATATACACCGATATATTGATTCGACGAAACGATTATTCATTTTCGTCGCGTGGACTGAAATAAATTGGCGAAATCTTGCACATCGTTACTTTTCGACGTCAATAATGTAGTTAAGAAAAAAAATGTCGAACACAATTAAATCTTCAAACGAAAAAACAAAAGCCGCCGCAAGCTCGCATCGAGTAGGAGACGTGTCGCGCGGGCACGTGTATATACAATTTTCGTCTTTTTTTTTTTACCTCCACACGACAATGCACATCATAACGAAGCCGTTTAAGGACGTACGAAAAAAAAAAAAAAGAAAATCACGTCCTCTTTGAGTCTGGGGCGCACTTATTTATCACGCGGCACGTTATCAAGGGTCGTCTACTAACTGCGTATGTGTGTGTATGTATGTATGCGTATGTACTGCAAGCACGTATACCCTTTGCGCGCAATTACACGGCGCGGCGCTTAATTTGTTTGAAGTGCACTGCATGCCGCCACAGCCGGGTTGCAAGGTGTTAATGGCGCCTCTCCCTCTCTCTCTCTCTCTCTTACTCTCTCACTCTCTCACTTCATTCTTCACGCTCACTGCAAGCACAATGAGCGAACGTGCAAGGATCAGAGGAGATCGGCAGCTATGGCCTCTTGTAGCGAGAATTTTTTTTCTTACACCCTTTGTTGCTTGTTGACGTTGTTGATTATGCGTAGTTTTGTTTTATTAACTTTCAACAGAAGTGCATTATTAGTTACGATTACGGCGTTAGGGTTATTGCGTTCTACGTGATCAACCTTTATACGTGAATTATTTGATAATATTGTTATCTAATTTGAAAAAATTACGAGTCACAATAAAAAAAATGACATTACCGACGGTCGGTAAACATTTATACGAGTAATTACGATACTATTCTATCAAAATGTAAATCAAATTTAATAAAAAAATATCGAAGACCATACGAGAAATCGTCATGCTCAGTTTGTCGAACTGAAACCAAAAAAATATGGTTTCCCCATAATCCTAAATGCATAACAAAACTCGCGTATATTCCATATCTTCGAAGCGGGCCGCTCAATAAATTGTTCTATTGAGAGGGGTAGTCCGAAAATGTAATACTCAATAAGGATTAGATGATCTCGAGCGTAAACAATAGGGGGGGAGTTGAGGTTATAATACTGGGCGTTATTGTGCAACCGCGCGCGCCGCACACCGCCGGAGGAAAATCTAAATTTTCTATCGTCGAACGTTAATCCTCAAACGTGCCGTGCCATAGCAATTTCCGCAAACACGCGCGATACACAAAACCATCTCGACTCGATCGAGCTTCCCATATCCATAAAACACACTCATACGTATACGCGTGTATATACCCGCACATACACACATATATATGTATATACAGAGAGAGAGAGAGAGAGAGAGAGAGAGAGAGAGAGAGAGAGAGAGAGAGAGAGAGAGAGAGAGAGAGAG
>JAWWMK010039405.1:0-12073 GCA_035047105.1 Galeopsomyia nigrocyanea
AAGTTTAGACTAGCGACGATTTTCTACCTACTCGCTTAGCAGTTTACATTTCTCGAAATGTATAGGGGAGGAAGGGGAAAAAGATATATATATATATATATATATATATAGATATTTACTCCGAGTTGAGAATTTTTAAAAACTAATGATATATTCATAAACTAGGACAAAACTAGATGTTATTTGATACATATATGTCTATACCTAAAATAAGTCCTTCCTGGGTAAAAATAAGCTCAAAAATTGTAAAAGTTGCCATTTTCAAAATTCTGCTAAAAATTCAATTTTCAGTTTTAAGATATAAAATTTTATGTACATGCTCAGGAGATGCAGTAGAATACATTCATAAGACAAGAAATAAAACAACATTTTTGATCCGGTGACTTGAAACTCCCCATCTATATATCTGATAATAAAAATACAGCTGCACCTAGAAAAACATCAAAATTACCGCACCTGAAAAACATTAAACCCCGCTGCCGCCCCCTATACTCTCGCCGTTTTATACAGGCCGCGCCGACCTTTCGAACGCGCCCTCCCTTGAACCGCTGCGCCACCGCTAGCCCGAGATACCGACGTTTCAGGGGGCCAACCGCGATCCGACGGACGATGACCGCGCGACAGCTAGCAGTCGAACGCGAGCAGACACAAACACGCACACATACGGGTGACGTCACGCGCCCAGCTCGGCACTGGCAAGGCTCGTATTCGCGGCACGGAGAGAGCGACCGGACGAGGAAAGCAAGGGCGAGACACCTTTCGTCGTAAAGTACGACTGGGTGACCCGCAGCCCTGTTGTCCTGCCCGGATAGACCTTGAGGAAGCCGCCGAAACCCCGAGTTGCTCGGTCACTCACACGCGCACACACACGCAAACCTGAGCCACCTGCAACTCAGCGACAATGAAGCACATGGCTGCTGGCCACGCGCACGTAGCTGCACCGCACTGCACGCACACACACACACACATCCGAGCTGGATGCACCAGAAAACTGCAGCCCTCAGAGACGACGCGCACCAGGAAAAATGCGAGCGTGAACAGCTGCATGCGAATCAGCTGTTCACTCTCTCACCGCCGACTGATACACGCCCTGGAGGCTCACACACGCAGACACTATACACACACACACACACACACATTCACACACACACACACATGGCACCGACGCTGGGTCACACGCACACACTCCCGCAACGCGGATGACGCCCCGGGGCGCTGCAGGAGTCGCGGAAAATGCGATACCGGCGGTAGCAGATGAGCACGTGGGTGCAAGGCGGCGGTCATTTTGGCTAGCTAGAGCGGGGAGAGAGAAACAGAGATAGCAAGAGAAAGAGCGCGCGCGAAGCATAGAAAGAGTAAAGAGTAAAGTTAGTTTCAGTTCCCCAGGTTAAAATTGAGCAAGGTATAGCTCATTTTGTTTTCTTGTCAATAAGTGCCGTTGGTACGGTTCATTATTAATAAATTGTTCATGCATTAATATCGAGCCACGCCGTCGCCATCGACTACGTGCGTCGAAATCCGGCAGTAATTGCATCTTAGCTTTACGGTTTAATTAAATCATAATTTGAATACCGTGATTAATTCATAATTATCTCTCTACTGAAATTTAATCATGCCGCGTATCAATAAAAGCTCGCTAGTGTTCGATAAAAGTGTGTTAGGGATTATTGTAGTATTGTCCGCGTGCCAAAAAGGATAAAACTAATAGCGCCATCATGTTTCTCGGGAAAAAATACATCGAAAATATTTATCGCTTCATTTTTTTAAGGTAATTTTACCTCTTGATATGAAATTATATATAATATTACGGTAATTTTATGTATATATGGTTGATTCCGCCATAACTTGCAAATTCATCGTCCACGGCACTTCAAAGCTTGCACAAGCAAAAAAAAGGTATTCTCGGAGCACAGTTATGAGAGTTCTATGTTTTTGAACAATCGACATTTATCTATTGTGGGTTAAAGCACGCCTATAGATTACTATATGATGAATTATAGTTTAAATGTCAATTCCGTGGCATGTCCCAAACCATAATTTTGTCATTGAGGCCATTAGCGTCCACAGATAATAATTAGATCGGTGTTTCTAATACATACGTCAAAAATTATAGTCATTTGGGGATCTAATTATATTAATATTATAAAAATATTATTACATTTTCAAGTAAAAATATTCATCTACATTTTGTCCTCTCAATTTAAGCAAAAATTTGTATATTGTTCAAACTGCCGCCTAATACCAGGATTCGCGCCATAACCGGCATCTGGTGGCCGATTTCGAATGCTTATAGTTCAAATACTCGAATGTCGTCCAACTGATTATCGGGAGACCGTCTCTAAGAGTTACTCCGAGACATTTATAGTTAGTTATTGTTAGTGTACAAAAGTGCAAGTCAATTCCATGCTGCTGTAAAACTTACAAACCAATGCAGTTGACGTGCCGGTGAGTTCATTTTCCGTAAGTACATATTGGAAGCAGAAGAATTATAAGCGGAAAAATCTTTACATGGCTTTTTGTAATTTTAGTAGCAAAATAAAACTCAAATGTCAATTCCGTTGAAGTCATTTCCGTGGCAAATGATAGTACAATCTTCTGCCGGTACTTGGTGTGTAAAGTAGTTACAGTAAAATGATTTTAGAAATATCTTGTAGTCATCATGATGACTTAAAATCCGCATAATCCTTCCACGAATAACTTTGTTTTTTATTAAAAATATTTTTGGGTCAAAATCTTTTTTAGCTTCAATTTTGCAAGGTATGGCGGAATCAGCCATATGTGGGACAAGTTTCTAGGCCTTTAAACAAGAGAATATATGAACATGATAGAGATTGCAAAAATAAAAATAAAAGCTCTGCCTTAGTTGAACATCTATTGGAAAATAATCACACATTTGATTATGATAATACATATAAACAGAATCTCGGTAACAAACCAGTGAAAAATTCATTTCTGAAAATTTTCACATGCCCGGGAATCGAACCCACGACCTCTTGCATAGAAGCCTGGACTCTTATCCACTGAGCCACCGCGGCTCTGTCGAACAACTGGTAAAATTTGACAGTTTTACCACCAAACCTTGGGCAAAGATTGTACATTATTTAGGTGGTGTAACCTACGTGCTATGTTTGATTTTACAAATTTGAGCGGGTAATCATTATTCACTAAATAGTTTGTTATAATGGAAATATTTTTCGTATGGAAACTTGCATGAGACAGATTAATCGCTTTATCAACTAATTAGTAAAAAATTGCTCTTTTTTGTTCTATTGGACGATGTGAATGGAAGTTCATATAAGGTCCAGAGGCTGTGTTCTTCATATACCAGTCGGTTATGACACAATTATTGTTTCGTATTAATTTTACATCAAGAAACGGAAGAGAGATTTATGCTTATAAAACCAAACAATTTTATGTATGTTTTATAGCTTCCTGAAGAGGAGACAATTTTTGTCTCGAAACGTTGAAAAATAAAGTATACATGTGCTCCAATTGATTTGAAATTAACTCTTATACTCAAGAGTAAATTCTCCATCCTCTCACACAATTCAATTACTTAGGAGCATCCCGAAAGGGAAAGCATGCATTATATATATATAATGCATGTTTTTTCATTTTTTTTATCATGAATGTGTTTTACTGTGTCTCCGGAGCATCTACATAAAATTTTAGATCTTAAAATTCAAAATTGAATTTTTGGCCGAATTTTGAAAATGGCTACTTTTTCAATTTTTGGAAAATTTCCCATTTTTGAGCTTATTTTTATCCATGAAGGACTTATTTTAGGTATAGACATATAGATCTCAAATAACATCTACTTTTGCCCAAGTTAGTGAACATATCATTAGTTATAAAAAATTCTCAACCCGGAGTAAAAATATACCTATTTATATATATTGTGACATTTGCACTTTGAAAGACGTGCAAACGTAGAGTTCGGAGACTCGACGTACTCTCTGATTACGATATTAGGTGTGAATCTCGGGACGGCGGAGATTCTGTGCATATTGCGGTTTTACTCACGAAAGAGACTTCTCGTCAATAGAAGAGTGCCTTACCGTTACTATCTTGGAGTCCTCGCAATCGCGGGTTAGTAGAAAGGGAACAATGTTATTTGTTAGTTAAGATCCCCGTTCGTGATGCATGCAATAGACGGCACGTTGGGGGATACAAAACTCTCTAGGGCGCAGTCGGCAGAGTGAGGGGATAGGAGGGAAAGTAATGCAACCAATGGTCGCCGTTCGTGATGCATACAATAGGCAGCACGTCGGGCTCGCACCGGTAGATTACTCCAGGTTGGACACTCTGGCCTAGCTGCCTTTATTTTCTTACTCTGCATACTTAACTACTACCCGATACATTTCGTGTGCGGGCGGTGCTACGCCATCTGTCGGTGAATCGGGAACTACTGTATCTACACTTACTTACTAATTGTAAGATCATAGCTATATTGAGGGATGGACTGTTACAATATATATATATATATATATATATATACTGCGGGTTGAGAATTTTTAAAAACTAATGATATATTCACAAACTAGGGCAAAAGTAGATGTTATTTGATGTCTATATATCTATACCTAAAATTAGTTCTTCATGGGTAAAAATAAGCTTAAAAATGGGGAATTTTCCAAAAATTGGAAAAGTAGCCATTTTCAAAATTCGGCCAAAAATTCAATTTTGAGTTTTAAGATCTAAAATTTTATGTAGATGCTCCGGAGACACAGTAAAATACATTCATGATAAAAAAAAAGAAAAAAAAATTTTGATCCGGTGATTTGACATGAAACTGCCCATATATATATAAATCAGCCAAATCTGTTTTCGACAGAAAAATTCTCAAAGTTTTTTTCATCAGTTTTTAGCTTTTGCGAAGACCTTTCCAACCATTCCTCCCCCATAATGGGCTTTTGCTTCCTTCTATTTATTTAAGATCTTATTCATAACAGTTATCATACCCATATAACAAAAATCCCATTACACCAACATTATCTTTTTATACCTTATTTCTCATGAGAATACTATCTGGCCGTATAACTTTTAATCAATATACTTATGATTTTAAGATACATTACACGTTTGGATACAAACAGTGCAATAACTAACAGCATGCAAACATTCAAATCAATACAATTAAATCAATACCTCTAATAAATCATGTATAATATTATTTTGGAGTTTATTGTGAGTTTCACGATAGTTAATCTATTATTTTAATTCCGACTGAACTTTTTGTGATAACCGGTTGTTACGTGAAAGTTGATCTTTCCCGTAGGCGACCCTTATTTCAGCAATCTAGGGAAAGGATCGACTAGAAAACCTTAGGGAATTGTTATTAAATTTAGTTAATCGCGGTCAAAATATCTACTATTGCTCAATAATAATTGTATGATAAAGAAAGATATGGACTTAGGTGAATAATTTATTGTTTATTGTCCCAAACAACATCACATAATTTTACAAAATGAAAGAAATTGATTACACAATTGATATTCGCTATATTAGCGTATATGACGCATGCAAGTGTGCGAAACGAGAGAGAAAGAGGAAATACAATAAATCGAAAAGAGGACTATCGCAGCCTACGTCGACTTACTTGGATGTAAACGAATTAAGATGTCCTGTTAGCGATTCTGCCCTTATCTACGGTAGATTCTCCTTGAAATCGTGATGTATTCAGGATTTCTTGATAAATAGTCCAAATTACACAATATGGTCCGTTATTTATATTGGTCCTTATTAGTTATTTATGTGCCTTGGGCGAGTCAAACGCGAATACAGCCGGAGGAGAATGTTTGTAGCGCGGAATAGTATAAGGCTGAGGCAGCGAGCGCCGAGGCACTTATAATCCCGCGCTACAAACAGTATCCTCCGGTTTATTCGCGCTTTTTGGCTCGGCCTTGGCGCTTAAACAATTTTTCGTTCTTGGCAGGCCGTTTGCGGCTTTACGTGCAGGTGACACTCAATCAGTAAGTACGGTGGCATACGACGCAACTCCGCTAGTATTCTGTCTGCCAACTTGCGCCCGCGTGCTCAGTCGCCAACACAGCCGAGCAGAGCAAGCGCCCCCTAGTCTCCTGGGCTGCATTACCCGCAATACCCGCTGAGCAGCTCCTAGCGCGTATGCCACCCATTTATAGATTGAGTGTCCTCTGTACGTAAAAACCCGCTAACGGCCGCCTGGGACGAAAATATTATATATGATGCTTTTTATTGTAGAATAATAGAACTTTCAAGATGCTTAAGATGCAAATTCAATTGATTCTTTCCGTTTATAACAATTCTATAATTTATCTTTCAATAGTATGTATTCGTTTATTTATTTGACTCTTAAACCTTCAGAATAATTAATGTAAATAGCAATAACAATAGTAATCAGCAACAGTAACTTCAGATATAGTATTAATAGTAATATAATTCGACAAAGTATTACAAGCGCTTTCGCTTTAGTATTCCAAAATATTAATCAATCAATCAGTTCAAGAGTCAGTACAAGAGTGCCCCGCCTAATTTGTGGAGCTTGTCACGTTGGCTCGATATTAGCGATGTCCCCTCTCCTACTCTCTTTCTCTCTCGTTTCGTAAATTCGCAAGCACCTGCATATGCATCAGAGTTCGGATTCGATGGTTTAATCGAAAAAAAAAACGGCTGCATTCAGCCAAATTCAATGCGTTGTAACGTCGAGCATGAGCAATGTAAAATGGGAGCGGCAAATTTAAATTTTTGACAATCAATACTTGATCTCTCTTGAACTCTATACTCGTTGCCCTGCTCGCGTTGCGCACTACTCCAACTGGGTGCGTACCTTTGATTCATCGCTTTTATGTATTTTTGCTTATAAAAGGCAACGAGGAACAGGGGGGCGCTACTTCCTATTTCCATACCATACTGTTCGTATCGTGCGTAATTGCTGTATTTCAATTGTAACTTTTAACTGTTGTAATAAATCTGTGAAGCAAGATTCTCAACTTATTATTTATTCTGAGACTTAGTCCAATTCCAAGTACAACTTAAATTTTATTCAAAGATTATTTTGGATCTCTATTTTATTTTAATTTGAACGCGCGCCCTCCTCTGCGAGTCGGTCGCGGCAAGCCAACTGCCTACAAGTCCAGCCTACCAGCAGTTTGAGGTCCAGTGCAGCCACCCTCAAGGTAAGCTTCTCACAGCGGCAT
The DNA here is from genome assembly GCA_035047105.1 of Galeopsomyia nigrocyanea. Classification (NCBI taxonomy): domain Eukaryota; kingdom Metazoa; phylum Arthropoda; class Insecta; order Hymenoptera; family Eulophidae; genus Galeopsomyia; species Galeopsomyia nigrocyanea. Next base: position 7,179 of record JAWWMK010039405.1, read on the forward strand.
CTACGATACTTTTCTGTCTCTCGATGTCTGTCGCCGCCTTAATTTATCACTAGCCTGCTCTTGCTTAGTCTCATACCCGTGGTATAACGTGTACGCGTTGATCGAAAACGACACCGTCGCAAATATAATTTAACATCAATTCGTGACGTAACAATTGGGGACCCCTCCGAGTTTTATTTATTAAGAGCACAAGCGGGTTAGGCAAAATTTTTTTTTCAAAATGGCTACTGCCGCGGCTGTACAGCAAGGGGATACGAGAAACGCGGAGGCATTAATTATCCTAAAAAACGGCATCGGGAAGGAAAATCCAACTTTTTTATCGGGTAGAGAAACAACTTTGTTAGAATGTATCAGATTCTTGCATACGCGTCAAAAAGTAAGTTGGGATTTACAACAGGAAGAGGCAAAAGAACTCGAAAAAATCGTGAAAGTTCTAGAACATTGCATTAAAACTGACTTAATAACACAGACTGGCCAAGATCCTCTCGTGCTTCAAATTGTAATAGAATTATCGAAGCGTAACATAAGTTCGAAAGAAATAATGGAAGCAATAGCAAGTGAAGAAAATGTAGAACACTTTGAAGATAAATTTGAACCTTTAGTAGAAAAAACTAGCGAAATAACCAGCGACGAAAGTAGAGATATTTTTAGTTTTTTTACAAAGTCCCCCGCAAAAAATAGTGGTACGGATGAATTCAAAACGCCTAAGGCAAACGAGAATAGGAAAGTTAACTTTACGACGGAAGAAATTAAGCAACAGAAGGGTTTAGTAACGGACACAAAACAAACATATGACGGTACGTCTTATTATACGCCCAGGTCGTTGAGAACTCCTGCGGCAACACCTGGCGATCCTATGTTTAGATCAACACCGCAGAATTCAGCAAGATCGTTCCAAAATTCGACAATTTCCCCCATGAGAAATGTAGGCTTGAGAGATCTAGTAGAGTTTATTCCGAAATTTAATGGGTTTAATATTCCGTTGCATGAATTTTTAGACGGGTGCAGGGAAGCGTGTAGCATTATTCCGCCCGCGAATGAGCCAGATCTGGCAAGATTAATTAAAATGCGTTTACAGGGAGAAGCCTTAAAAAGTGTGCAGGGAAAATATTTTGCAACAATTAGTGAAGTAGAAGATTATTTAGATCATCTTTTCGGGTCGGATAAATCGTTTAATCAACTTTCGGGTGAATTAGCGGTACTTAAACAAAAAGTCTTCGAAAATGTAGTAACTTTTTCCAATAGAATAAAAACGGTAGCACAAGAATTATCGGGCGCGGCCTTGCGTGAGGAAAGATATAACTTGGGTTTCTTGAATCAGTTGGAAAAGGACAAAGCAAAATTTTTTATAACAGGTTTACATTGGGTAATTAAAGCACGAATGGGCCCCGCGAAAAGTCTGGAAGAAGCAACGGCTAAAGCAGTAGAAATCGAACGCGAATTTGCAACGCAAGAACCCGACAAGCTTACTCAAACTGTAAAAGTACTCGCGGAAGCAAAGAAAGAGCTCGAAAATATTAGAAATGTTAACGTAGTAAAAACCGATAATGTACTAGCATGCCAAATTTGCAAGTTAACAAATCATTTAGCGGATACGTGTTTTTACCGTAACAATGGCGATGCGAAAGCCAGAACCGGAAGATTTGTTAACAATCAAGGGCCGAAACAACCGAGTAGTTAACCTTCGACCAATAGCATAGGGTAGAGTCAGCAGGTGACCACGTCCCAAACGACTGACAACGCACCACCGAAAAATCAATACCAGAGAAATTTTAATTCTAACGATCGCGGCCCGAGAAATCCGAATAGAGACCCGACGGTTTGCAATTATTGCGGTATCAAGGGACATTGGCAAATCCGATGCAATAAAAGAATTTTTAATGAACAAAAAAAGCAGCAGCAGAGAAACGCGAACGGTTTTCCGGCGACGGGCGCGACCAGGGAAACGAACGGCCAGGCAGCGCCAAGCATAAGGGAAAACCACGAAAATGTCTCAGTAACCAAAAAACTAGTGTTACTAAACTTAAGCAGTAAATAGCCAACATTTGTATTGTCTGATAAAAGACAAAATATTCATTTTTCTATTATGCTTCACACTGGTGCTGGACCGTCCCTGCTTAAATGATCAAAGAAACCGGCAGAAGCATATCTAAATAAATGGAATATTTTAGAGTTGCGAGGAATTACCAAAAGTAGCATTGCAACACTGGGAAAAGTCAATATCAATGTAGAAAATTTAGAGTTCGAATTTCATATTGTGCCTGACAATCTACCTATCGATGAAGATGGGCTTATCGGCAGCGAGTGTTTTCGCAAATTTAACGCAAAAATTGATTACAAGAAAAATATTCTAAAAATCGCGGACAAAGTCTTTCCTTTGTCAGTTAGTAATGTGAACGACGTGAACCGAATCATGACAGCCCGAGTCAACGAAAATAAGTCAGTATCGCCAGTAAACAATAGGACGTACGCTGATATGGTTAAAAAACAAACTAGCGGGAGTAGCAGTTATCGCGTCGTACCGAACATTGATACCGCTGAAGTCGAGAGTTTGGAAAGTTCGGGAAGTAAATTAGGTGTAGAAGTTGAAAAAAGTATTCAAGTTGATACAAGTAAAATTAGGAATAACGGGATAAATATAAGTAGAGTAAATTTTCAAAATTTCGAAATTAGAAAATCTGAAAGCTGTAACCCTGAAATTAGTAATTGTAATGTTGGCCAATCTAAAAATTGCAAATCTGAAAACTGTGAGCTTGAAATCTGTAGAACTGAAATTTGCACACCTGAAATTAGTAATTTGAATGTTGAAAATTGTAAGAGAGATTCTGAAATTAGAGAAAATCAAAATTTGAGACGGGTTAGTAACGTAAAATTAGTAGACGGAGAACAAGGGAGTGCACGCCCAAGTTCCGAGAAAGCTAGTAAGTTGATTACTCCGAATATCGTCAGCTCAAATCTGAACAAACAAAGTAATAAAGTGGGCGCGGTCGAGAAAAATAATGCTGATTGTAAAACCCGCCCCAACCGGAAGTTAAAGTCTGAAAGTCAATGCAAAAATAGGTCACACGACGTGTTGAAAATTGATCGCAAGGCTCGCGAGGGTGAAGTTTATCACGAAATCGCGGACGAAAATACGCTGCTGGAAAAAGTTAAAAGTTGTATGTCGTTACTCGGAAATTCTGACTCATATGAAAGTAACCCTTTGTCTACGATGAACGAACTCCTGTCGCTAATTAATTCTATGACCATTCTGCTAGAAAAATTGGAAGAGATGGCAAATGTCGAATATATTAAAAGGTTGTTTATGAAGTCACACAGATGGTACAAAGGTTTAAAAACGTTGTTCACCTTCAGTAGTCAAAAGGTAGAGGAGTGATTTTACAACTTTTGATGGCTATAAAATTTTTAATCAAGGGAAAGGCCCCCGCACACGTTAACATTAGCAAATGCGTGCGCGTGGCAAAAATCAATAGTTGTAACGAAAGTGTAAATAGAGCATCGCAAGTAGTAAGCATGTCGCGATTGGAATATTTGAAACCAGACGAGAAAAGACGGATTATTGAGGTAATTAGTCAATATAACGATAGGTATCATTTGCCCGGAGATAAGTTAGGATACACCAATTTGCCCCAGCATGAGATACCCTTGACGTCAAAAGTACTGATTCGTATTAGACCTTTCCGGCAGCCACCGGAATTGATAAAGGAAATTGATGCGCAAGTTTTGGGTATGTTGGAACAAGGCATCATCGAGAGGTCCTTCAGCTCTTACTCGTCACCGATATTTTGTGTAGATAAGAAAATGAACGCAGAAGGCGTAGTCAAAAAACGCCCGGTCATAGATTTTCGCGCAGTAAATAAATTGATTCCCGATTATAATTTTCCTGTGCCCAATGTAGACGACCAATTAGACGCCTTAGGCGGATCAACAATTTATTCCGTTTTCGACCTTTTTTCTGGATATCATCAAATTTTAGTCAAAAAAGAGGATAGACCGGTTACAGCTTTTCAATGTGATCAAGGTCTATTCCAATTTTGTAGGTCATCTTTCGGTTTGAAAACTAGCGCGCCAGTTTTTCTGTCACTGATTCGCCTATTAACGGCGGGAATGAAGGGTGTCGTAGCATTTTTTGACGATATTTGCGTACATAGTAAAATAATTGAAGAACACTGTGAAATCATAGCTGAATCAATGAAACGTTTGAGAAAAGCTAATTTAGTGCTAAATCCGGAAAAGTGCGAATATCTCAAATCGGAAGTTGTTTATTTAGGCTATGTAATTACTAAAAACGGGTTGTTACCCGATAAGGACAAAATAATAGCGGTTCAGCAATTTCCCACGCCTAGAAATCCGCGAAATATTAAGCAATTTATCGGCCTGTGTAGTTATTACAGGAGATTCATTGACAAATTTTTCGATATCGCGCAGCCTTTGAATGAACTGTTGAGAAAAGATCATGAGTTTGTATGGGGAGAAGAGCAGCAAAAGGCCTTTGAAATTCTAAGACAGAAACTTTACGAGCCGCCGGTGCTAGTCCACCCTGACTTTGAGAAACCGTTCATTTTAACGACAGATGCTAGTGGATATTGCGTAGGCTGCGTTCTCTCTCAAAAGCACGACGATTCAGAGTTCGATAAGCCGATAGCCTATGCATCTCGAGCTCTTAATGACGCAGAGAAAAGATATAGTACCTTTGAAAAGGAAATGGTAGCGATCGTTTTTGGTATACTCAAGTTTCGTCCCTACTTATATGCGAAAAAGTTCACAGTTTTTACCGATCATAAACCATTGGTAGGTTGAAATGCGCATAAATACCCGAATTCGCGCGTGTCAAGACTACGGTTGAAGATAGGCGATTTTCAATACCAAACTAAGTACAAGTCTGGAACCACTAA
>JAWWMK010039416.1:0-12067 GCA_035047105.1 Galeopsomyia nigrocyanea
CGCGGGGGATCAAGGCTAAGAGGTGGAGTTTTCGAACGCTTTCTCCACCTAAAGAAACACACAATATACACTGTACAGATAGGTGGTCGGTGTGTGTGTTTCTTTAAAAAAAAAAAAAAAAAAAAAAAAAAAAACACAATACACGTGTAAAAACAAGCGGCCTCGTTAGACAGTAATTCCGGTGTGAATAAAAAAAAGTGCCGCTTGCGAGGCTCGGAAGTTACGTATTAATTACAAGGGCTTTTGCAGAATCACAACAAGCGAGCTACTTTTGAAAAAAAAAATAAAGAAGTTTATGCTTTTACAGCTGCAGATACAGGAATTTACGTGCTGTTGTGCTTTTGCGCGCGTTATTAATTATTTTCGCATTTGCGATTAATTATTTTCTCGTTTCGTCGAGTTGTAATTTCGTTCCGTGCTGGATCTTAAAAACGTATTGAGTGTGTGATTGAATTGTACAGGTACTTGTTTCAAAACGATTTTATTAAAAAAAAAAAATTGACGCTCTACGTTGAATTTGAATTTTGCGCCAAAATATTCGATAAATTATTCAAAATTCTTTATTGAAAGGATTGGATTGTAGTTAATTAAAGTCTCCCAATAATAAATCATCAATTTAGCATACACACTTTCAACTTTCACGCATATATAAGAAACGCGCTTTACCCTGATTATGATAAAACGGTAATTACTCATAACAGGCTTCGAATGTAAAACAAAGCAATCTCTCTCTCTCTCTCTCTCTTTTTCGCGACACATGCTGTGCGGCAACTAGTCCATCGGCCCACGTTATCGTGTGTGCGTGCGTGGCGCACCTCTACGAAAAAAAAAAATTGTACTTACAGTTGAGAAAACCGGTGTGTATGTATGTATGGCGACGCACGACCACGCGTGGGTTTTTCGGGCGGAAGTCAGCGGTTTAATTGCGAAAACTCGTGTAATTGCAATTAACCGCGCGGCTAAAAGCTCACCTTTGATTACTTCAAAGTGATAAGTGCCGAGGAATGAAGAAAAAAAAATGAAACGAGACGTGCTAGCGTCATAATTAAATCGCTGGAAACACAAATGCTCGGTGGCGGCAGTTTCAAGTGGCACTTGTTTTTTTGTTCGCCGACGCAAGTTTTATAAATGCGCGAAACTTTGTACTAGATTAGTTTTTCTGCTTTTAAATTGAGCTGTCTGCGAATATTGTTTTCCACGTGAGCTAACGAAGGAGTTTTGTTCAAAGCGAAGTATGAAGTGTTGTTTTTCAATTATTTGAAAGTCTCGAGAAATTAGCATGCTTTTTAATTACTCTCTTTCGAGAATTTATAATAACTTGAAAATGCTATTTTAAACGCGTAAGGTATCAAATATTGTGTGAAATTTATATGCAGGAAAGTTACACCGAGTTAATGGATAATAAATCTCTTCAATTAATTGCTGCAAATAACGTGTATTTATATAAAATCTTGATAATTTGCAAACGACTTTAATAGTTAATAAAAGTCAGACACTTTGTTACACGAATATTTTATGTATATTAAATCAAATGCAATTAAAATCCAATTTCGGATCCAGGGACCTCTGAAAAATCGTCATGCTTCAAACTTTCAATTGTATGTGTGTATGTGCGTGGGATTTAATTTTCATTCATTAATCCGCTTATTCAAAGCAGTGCAAGCTGGTTTGTTCTCCCTCACATAATGTGATTTCATAATTCACTCCCACAACTTAACGTTAAAACACAACGATACAATTTAGTTTTAATATACTATATTTTTCTTTGGTTTGCAATTACGATTACTTACGATATGCATGCGATAAATACTGATTTTTCCATTGTGTTTCATTTCTTTTTCAGGTATGTACCGTTTATTGACAATACGATAATAAGCAAGCTGTAAGATTGTGTAATTCCTGATCCTGCACGAGGTAAAATTAGATTTTTTTAAAAATATTTTTATATGCACATTGTGGTTGAAACATTTTCTGTCGTCTGTACGAACAGTAAAAAGCACAGTTATTGACGCAGATTTTATATACAGATGTTTATTGATCGCTTAGTGCATCTTGTATGAAAAAAAACAACTCGATTATAATTTAATGGTAAATTTTATTCAACGCCAAACAAAAAAAAAACCTTCCCTCCTTTCATTGCGCATAGCAAAACCCCCGTCGATCGAGCTATACACACTATAATATCCGACGCTTCGGCGAAGAAAGAAAGAGAGAGAGAAAAAAAGAAACATCATCGACTTTATTTTCCGCGCGATTGCGCAAATCAGCCAGTTTATAGCGCTCGCGTGCAAAACTCGCGCCGTAAATAATGGACGAGGAAAAAAAAAAGGAAAAAGGCTGTGTAGGGAGAATCTTCAATGAAAGCGGCTCTCGCGCTCGCACGCGGTCTATTATAACATACGTATGTATATATATAAGCTGTGCGGCGCGGCGCTGTTAATCTGACGTTAAAGTGCCGACAAATTGATTTTTTTACATGATTTTTTATTTTTTTTTACGTGATGTGACTCGAAAACTAAGTTACAAAATAAAAGCTCAAATTATCATACGCGTATTTTAATTCGTCGTCGTATTCGATATCGCTTGTGAAGAGAAATCAATTCGATTGACAAACATTATTTGTCACATGTTCAATCCATCGGGGTACTACACACATACACACACACACACACACATACGGACAGAAAGCGATCGTTTCGCAAATTGTCCTTACGTATATGTACGATCGCGTAAATCCGTCTTGGTCAAGCTGTCAAGAGAACGCGCGGCGGCGCGATCGCTTGGAACTTGGACAAAAGGGAGAGAGAGAGAGAGAGAAAAGAAAAAAAGAAGAAAAAAAAGCCGTGTCGGTAACCCGTGACGATGATTGGCAAATACAACTCGGACCTCACTCGTCGATATGTTTTTTTTTTAATTTTACGGTTAAATCGGTATTTAAATTAAAAAACAAAAAAAGTAACGGAAGCATGATACGATTCTTTTATTATTCGCGTAGCGAGATTTTCCTTGAAGCAATGCAGCACGTCGCTAGAGCGCGAAAGAGCCCTTGAAACCGAAGTCCATAACGAGCAATCATTCAATCAGAGGCACAGAGTGAGCGCGAACGCGCGGGATATATGTATATAGACGGTTTTCAAAAGATCCACTTCCGCCCTTCCGTTCTCTCTATCTCTATCGTACATTGCCTCTGACGGCCGTACTATGTACACTCTCTTTATTGTTATTTTTTTTTCAGTCGTGCGTCAACTGAAAAAAAAAAGAGTGTTGGCTGCTCGCAAGAGAAAGTTAAAAATGATCAAGCACGCGACATTCCAGCAGCCAACTGAAAACACGAGAGATCGATTGATTATATTCACGAGAAGAAGAAAAAACACAAGAGCCGTGCATTTTATTCGGTTAATTACAAAACTCGTCCTGAATAATACATGCAGAACGAAAAGAAGTTTTTTTTTATATGTGAAAAGTTCAATTGGTCATTGCCGAATATGGGGTATGTGTGTGTGTTTGCGCGTCGCGGTCATCGTCGAAAGTTTCATGTCCATAAGAAGAGAGCGACGACCGCCGGCCGCGGCGCGGCAGCGGAGAGCGTGGGAATTGATTCGCGCGGCGTTTCGAGGAGAGAAATCACGTGCGCCGCGCGTTAAGTGGCGACAACCCGCCAACTGAAATGCTACTACTGCTGCTGTTTGTCTTTTTAAAATGACATGGATGGTGGAGGATTGTACTTACGTTTTTTTTTTTTTTTTGGTTCTTAAATAGTGAGTTTTAGTTTTTATCCTACTTAATTAACAACTTGAATGAAGTTCGCCAGTAAAGTGTCAATCCCGCCCGAATTGAATCGTTCGGATAAACTCGTACGCGTATGAAAATTCTAATTACGAAAGTAAAAAAAGAAAGAGAGAGAGAGAAATAGTGATTAACGCGAAGGGTGGTAGGTAAAGAAGCGTTTTTAATAACCGCAGTCTACTCTGCCTCTGCGGAAACTTTAATCTCTACGCGAATAATTGCGTCGCGCTTAATTACACCGAAGCTTGAAAAAAAAAATCAATTTCGCGACGAATATACTTACGAATGAAAAGTGTGATTTACCGACAGTCGACCCATTAATTATCAAAATTAATCGAGTGCACTAGTACTCTACGTGTCTCTCACTATCAAGGTTCGCTCTGAATTAGGAGCTTGGATTTCATTTTCCAACGGTGCGCACAGTGTGTCTGTGTGTATGTGTGTCTGTGAGTTATTGTCGCGCGCACATTTTTCGCGATGATTTATACCTCGGCCGCCGACGACGACAATGCCGACAAAACGTACTTCGCTTTTTGTGATTTAATGCATCCGTTTGTATTACCACGAATTTTGAACTTCGCGTATTTTGTCGCTGGACTAATTTTTTTTTTTCACCTTCGAAGTGAAAAATAGTCAATAAACGTAAATTAAAATCAAACGCGAAAAAACAAAAAATACTTCCGCAGAAAGTATATCGAAGGCAGACGCGCAAAAACTATACATTCTCTCGGACAAAGATCCCCTTTCACGCGAAGGTAAAGTATATATGTAAAAAAAAATAGAGCGTCCGAAGGATACGAAGGCCGCTGCCAGCACCGCGGCCACATCAGGGGGCCGAAGAAGTGGGACAAGGCCTGGACGCGCCGTATGGACAAAGAGTCCGTTGGCACAGACACGTAAAACGCGAGAGAAAGAGAATTTAGGGTCAGCCGATTTTTCGATCGTTATTTTTAGAAGCAACGGATTATCGACCTTTTTTTTTATTTTTTGGCGAGACTATACGTTTTGAAAGGTTCAGTTGCCTCTGGTTAATTATTTCGCGATAAAAATTGGTATTTGCCGTGGTACAACACAGACAGTTCGGATCTGGACGTCGACGACGACGAATACCTCGAGATAATTAAATATTCAAGGCTTTCAGTCTAGCCGCCAAATTGGAATGTCAATCTACTCCTGTATAATAGAGACACATATATTCCCGACAATTAGTCGGTAAAAAGTCATTTCCTCTTTTTTTTCCCTCTGCTATATTTTTCAATTAAAATACGCTCGCGATCGAAAGAAAAAAAAAACGTGAAGTGTCACTCGTACGGGCATGTATATTATTAACTCATTTTACGTACACGAATTGCGATTGGCATTCTGTTTTCGTGTGTACGCGATAATTTTTTTTTTTTCATATATACATATTTATGGGCGTCACGCAAATTCGATCTGCCGAACGAAAATGAAAAAGAAGAAAAGCTTCGACTTTCGACCTAATTTCGTAACCTCGCAGCGTTGTACACGTGTGTGCGCGCGCGAATAACGCAATTTTTACTGGTCTGCAATTTTTTTTTTCTCCTTCCGCGCAGAGGAACAAAGCGCGATTTTTCGTGTCGACGCATTGTGTTAGTCGACGAGAGAGATCTGTCTGTTTTTTTTTTCACTTTGTTTCTCGATTGCGTGACCGATTGAGCTTTTCTTTTTATGTCTGATGCGGATTTGTTTGTTTGTTTTTTTTTTCACGTACGTGTTACGGTAAAACGTTGTTTCGAGCGCTTAGTCTTTCAGCGATTGATGAGTTATTAGTTGCGTTCTGAAATTATTTCTTTATACACGTATTAAACAATCCTTACTTGCGAGGCAAGTCTACAATTCCTACGAATAAAATTGCAAAAAAAGAAAGATGTTACTCGAGCAACGTATACCGAGATAAGAAGAAACGACGAAAAGAAGAAACCAGAAAGGAAGATATATACATACACGCGTGCTCAATGCGAGCCTTTTAATTGGAAACCTGTTACACTGCCGGCGCGTTCTGTATTTTTGCCACTCTTTCTTTTCTATCTCTCTTTTGGCTCTTTGCATGCGACGAGTTTATTCGGGACACTCGTGTGCGTATAGCGTGCAAGCACTGTTATCGTGCACGCGTTTGACGTGTCGACCGTGCAAAAGTGTGATGGATGGGTAGAGATTTAACACACCTTTATGTTTTCTTTTTTTTTTGGGATATTTTCTGGATCAGTTTTGTATAGTGGCGAATAAAAACGCTGCTATTTTTTGTTTATGTTTTTTTTTTGTACTTCGTAGCCGTAAAAGAGATCATATCAATCGCTTTCGGATTGGATAACTTACTTTTGATACGTTTGCTATCAATTTTCATATAAAAATCTGATTTAAAAAAAAAAAAAAAACAAAAGACGTTATTAGTCTATAAGGGAGATGTATCAAATGAAAAAATTAATAAATAAATGTCAATGCAGTGCATTATTCATAGAAAGTTTACGAGGAATTAATATACGTCACCGTACAGTTTTGTAACTCGACGTCCACCATATGCCTCCGCTACACTGGAGGGTTATCCTATTTGCCGCCTACCCAATAGACATAATCTACACGTTATTTTTGAATTTGCTATCGATCAGTTACCCTTCAGACGCACGCTCTTATCGAAAAAAAAAAAAAGAGGCACGTAACTTTGAAAGAAAAATCCGAATTAGTCGCACTCTATAATTTAGAGTCATCATTTGGCACGCGTATAAGAGACGGCGAGCTTAAAGAGATCCAGAAAAGGCGGTCGCAGAAAGCCGCAAACGGCGCGGCACCCGCCCGTTAAAATAGCACGTCTGACCCTCGTCGTCGTCCGTCCTTTTAACGGCGCGCGAATCTTTCTTTCTCTACTCGTGCACACTTCGCACCTCTGGATTTTTTTTCATCCCTCTTTGTGTATGTATCGCACGACGTGAAGAGTCTCTTTTTCTCATTTCTCCCTCCCACGTGTATATACTTTCTACGTGTTAACTTTTAATTTTTTTTTTCTTCTCTTTCTCTCTCTCTCTCTAGCCTTTGATGTTTTCCAGTGGCAGTGTAAGTTAGTGGAGAAGCGACACGACGCGACGATGACGACGTCGATGAGCGAGTCTCTTCTAGTTTCAATGGACTTAATTTGCTATCTCGTCTCTCTTTGACTCTACAAGCTCGTTATCGCGTGTTGTTTTCTGCCGCGCAAATTTCACTCTAACGCGGCTACTGATGCGTTTCAATGACGAGAGGACGAGGGAGAGACGAACGACTGTCTGCGCTACTATATAAGTTGTTTTTTCAAGCGCGAAATTCAAACTTCAGACTCGCGCGAGATCTAAATGAGCTACTTTTGCGGAACAGTCAAGAGAGTGTTTTCTTCTTCACGGCACTTGATGTAAAGTAGCGGAATGAGCTGCTTGCAAGCACAGATTTCTTGATCTCTGTCTTCTTCGTTGCCAGTATATATATCAAACGAGAAGAACAAATAAAATACTTTCGTGGAGGATAGTGCAAGTGAAGAAAAAAAAAAGCTCTCCGCCCACGTAAAGTAACGGAAAGTTTCTCGGATATCTAGAGCTTACAATAGGCTCGGTAAGAGCGTCTCGAAAGCTTGAGAAAAAAAAATCTGAATAAAAATCTCACCTCTTTCTCAGAGCTTTTGTCGTTATTCCCCCTCTTGGTAGGGTCTGGGGGGGGGGGTGAAAGTGTCGCAGTGCACTCAAAAACTGACCTAAATGAAATAGGGAAGAGGAGGCGAAGAGGAAAAGTTGAGAGCGCCAGAGCTGATTTAAGTGTTCTTAACGATGCGACGCCTTGAATCTTTTAAAGGGTCCTTAAAAATTTCGCACGAGATTAGAGACCAGAGCCAAAGTGTCTGTCTGCTGCTATTTCAGTGATGAATCATTGATACTGATTACCAATGTTTGTTTGCTTGAGGGCGTATTGCTCCTTATATCTTTTGAATGATGGGAAAGACCAATCGTGAATATCTTTTAAATGACACTTATTTTTAACTTGGTTTGGGAAAGACTATTTATGTTTGCCACCGTGCTTGAAACAGCAAGCAAATAATCATCCATTATAAGCTTGATGTGTGTTCACAATCTTTGTTGAACCAAAAAAAAAAAAAAATTTGTTTTTAACCAAATTAAAATGAGAAAATGACGGTATTCTAATCTGAAAAAATTATAAAGTATCTATTCTACGGATGTTGCTCTTCGAGAATCCATTGTCAGATATTAAATTATTGTACGGAAACATAATTGAAAAAAAAATTCAAAACTAAAAAGGCGAACTTTCCCGCTCACAATCAGCCCCAATACCTTGACATAGAATAAAAATTGTACAAACCGGATGGATGATATAAAGTTGATGCCGTAAAATAAGCTACCTCGAGCAACAACGCAACGGTGAAAACGGATCGTGTAGTTTTCGAGCCCTTGACAAATCGTGAAAGTCGATCTAGAAATGCATATGCATGCAGTATGAAAACCTACGTAGGCAAACGATACATATATGTACGTACATTATACGCATCAAGTTTGAAACCACAAAGCTACGCGATATACCGAGATATATAAATGTACAATAAACAGATCGCGTAGTTTTGAATTAAGCCCTCGTACATACAAGTATAACAAATCGTGACACGCGAGCTTTCCGCCTCGTTGAAAAATCCTTTTTTTTTCCCAGGACGATCGATTTTAACCTCTTGACTTTTTCTCTCCGCGTCGCGTCTTTCGAAGAATCCCGCGCGCGTAATCCCTTCTGCGATCCGTAACCTCATACCATTGGATGGCGTCGCGCCCGACATAACCGATTCGATCGGTGTGCTGCGCGGGTGCTTCGCGCGAATATGCGGTAACCAGAGAATTATCGCATGGTAACACTATAGTCAAATGGCGACTTGCGCTAAACAACCATCACCATCACCACCATCACCACCACCGTGGCGAGGGTTTAAAATTTCACGCGCGAGTCATTATAGAATGTGGGAGGAGTCGTTTTTTTTTGCGGGCAACGATGGCTGAGGGTGGAGTCGCTTCTTATTGGCTCTCTACGTTTTTTTTTTTTAACACTTGTTTTAACACCTCGTCGGCGGATCTTGTTTTCGCTTTGTAAACCATTATGAAGTCGTTTAGTGCAACAAGCTTTGGTTATGTCAGGCGATGTGTTGTTGCCACGGCCGCGGTGTTTGCTTTCAAACGGCTTCGCCCCCCCATATGCATATATACTTTCTGCGGCTATGTTGTTGGCGCGGTTAATTTTACAAAGTGTATATATCTCGATTGATACGTGCGTTAACGTGTTCGATCCACCGATCGTATATGTATAATACTTCGAATATCCGTTCGCGGTTGCGCACACTCCCATATAGTGTTTTCCATTGTCATTGTTAATTCACTGATCTCTCTTGATTATACATCGAGTCTTGTATTAATCCTTATGGTGTGCAACAAAAAAAAATTTTTTTTTAAATATCGATTTGAGAACGTGTATAACCTCGAGCAGTCAAAATTCCGAAAGTCAAGAGGAGTCAACCTAGATCTATCTGCGCGATGCAGCAGCAGCAGCAGCGGCAAGTGCACCCGCGCAAAAGTTAACGGTGCACCGCATAGCCAGACAGTGAGTGGTACTACTACTACTACCACTACTATACACGGCTATTTCGAGGCCATGTCTCGCTCGCAACCTTCTTCTTATTAAACGCCGCGCGCCGCATGAAGAGCCGCAGATACTAGTCTCTCTCTCTCTCTCTTTCTCTCTCGCGTGCTGCTGCAGTTGATTGATGCACTCGCCGCCGTGCTAATTATTCGTGACTGTGGTTGATTATTACAAAATTACTCGATAAAAGAAATTTTGAAAATAGACGTGCGCTGTCCGCGTTGTTTGTTCGTTCGCTCGAGAGAAGATATATTGTACAATGCGTTTACGGTTTGATAATTGTTTTGCTCAATCGTTTTAAACCGTCGACAACGTCAAGTTGTTATTCTTTAACAAGCTGAAAATTAGTAGCCTTTTACACGCGTGTATAAGCATGTAATTATCGTGTGAGTAAAAACCAAATCTCTTCTTTTTTTTTCGTTAAAAAAGAAAACTATAATTAAGCTACGAATCGAACGTTGCTTTGGCTGCAATTATCATTGCAAACTAAGAAATACACGGTCGGTTGCAATCGAAAAACAGGGGAACGCGCGTGGATAATTTAATATTTGCATGATATATACCGAAGCTGTAGCGTGAGTGTGAGTGAGCGAAACGCAAATTGGACGGTAAAAGTCCACGCATTAAGCCATTAGCTTCGTCAATCCGCTAAAACTTTTATTTCTCTCTCTCTCTCTCTCTCTCTCTCTGTCTGTTCCCGCTCACGATATTTAACCATGCTGCCCGTGTGTGCGTCGGGAAATTCTCTACGGGCTTTTGATACTCTACGACCGCATAGAGCTTTCGATTCGCTGCTGCTGTTTTTGAAGGGTTTCGGATTATTCAATAATACCACGTGGTTGGCTGTCTATCGATTTTTTTTTTTGAAAGGAAAAAAAGTGAGGCTATTTTTTTTCACGGGTATAAGAAACATTTTTAAAACGATTTTTCGTTGGGTTCCCATTCTTTTTTTCTGTGTGGATTTGGACAGCGTATTTTATACTTTTTTAATGTCAACGAAACGAAGCGTTCAGAGGAGGAAAAATATTTCAATAGATATTTTGATATTTAACTGTAAATTTTCGATAATAACCCCCTCGTCCTGCTGTAAATCCTCAGCACCTATAAACTTTAAACTTGCTTTATCACGATAGAACACTTTTCTCCCTTCCTCTTCTTCTTCTTCTTTTTTTTTATCGCCTCTCTCTCGCATTCCAGCTAAGTAATGACGCGCAAACGCGCACACGAACGACAAAAGTTAGGGAGGCAAGAGGTCTTTAAGGTCGAAGATTGATTTTACGAGGCGTGGAAACGTTGCCAGCTGCATTTTTTGTTTTTGTTTCTTGCGTGCAGCTGCGCTAACCGTGCGTAAATTTCGCGGAATGCTTGTACTTCGGGGGGTGAAAAGTGTTGATGATATTTTGTGTGCATTATTTTTTTTTGGTTGTTTGAAAATTTCATTGGATTTAATACTTGATGTTTTCTTGGATAAATAAGTTCGTGAGAACTTTCAACGCAAATGTTTGTTGAAGATCACCCTCCATGGTTTATAAGTTGTAGGTTTAAAGCGATCTGAAGAGGGCTAAAGGTGTGGTTTTTCATTTTCTTTTTTGTGAAAAACCACACCTTTAGCCCTCTTCAGATCGCTTTCAACGCAAAGTTTTGGAACTTTCATAGAAGAGCAGCTGCGTATCCCGTACACCAATGTATATTTTTTTTAGCGTTTTATTCATTCAATTACTCCAAAATAAATTTCATTGCAGTCTCCTCGCAAAATAAGTCGCAATTGTTTTTATTGTCTCTGCAATCGCTACGACACTTTGAACGAAAATATTATTGAGAAAAACCGTAAAATTATCAATAACAAGTAGAACAAACCGATTTTTCGATCAATTTCAGAGAAAAAAAAAAGAATAGCATCGCATTGAATCTCCGAAATAGCAATGCATGTATCGCAAATGTTTGCACAAGCCAAACAGCAATAGCGCACGGAGATGCGTGTAGCTCTCTCTCTCTCTCTCTCTCTCTCTCTCACCCCGATGCAACGCGACGTGTGCGTGTGTGTGTGTGTGTCTGTGTGTGTGTGTGTGTCTACTTGATTTATTACAAGTGCGAAGCGTCGCGACGCAGCGCTGTTTACTGGTTAAATATTTGTGTTTGCGCGGTAAATAATGCACCGAGATTCATCGATTTCTTTTTTTTACGCGTGCGACGAATTTATTTCTATACGTGTTTGTGAGTGTACGGTATAAGCGAATAATTGATTCGTCGGAGGGAGAGAAAAATATTAGTTTGCCGCGGGCATCGTTTGAATTTGAAACGAGTTGGAAAAAAAAAACATATTTCTTTATGCCTAAATAACCAAAAACAGCTGAAAATTTAACGAATAATAGGTGTTTTTTATGATTTACTCATTTATAATTTTTTAGAGAAAAACTAATGACAGATTCGAATTCAGCGCGTCAAAATACATTGAAATAGCCTATTTGAACCCTCGAATCGAAAACTTTTTTTCCGCTGGATTTCTCAGGGGTACTACTTTTTTGGCATTTTCCCATTATAATCAAATGGGCTTTTCTCACAGAAAATAGGCGAAAAAAGGCATTTCTTCAAATATTGATTTCTCGGCTTC
>JAWWMK010039427.1:0-12065 GCA_035047105.1 Galeopsomyia nigrocyanea
ATGGTCGGAAAACTGGCCAATTCATCCAAAAACTGGCCAGTTATGGCCAGAAACTGGTGAAATTTTCTTGCAGGGTTCCGTATACGCTCATGGCGATATCGCGGCGAACGACAATATTTTTCAATAGCCTCGAGCAGGCAGGATGTAGGCAGCAAGAGTCGTGCTCGCGTATATAATACAAGCACAGTTGTAATGTTATAGGCCGAGAGGAGCGAGCACTCGTGGTGCGGCTTTGTTAATCTACTTTGCGGACGAAATAAGACGGACGCGGGGTTAACGTTTAATCTGCTTATGCGCTCGCCATTTTGTTGCGGCTGAATACGGGTTAATGCGTAATCCTCTTACGAGAAACATCAGGCATCAAAGCTACACCTCGCTTCTCTCCAGCTCTCGCACAGAACGCTTTTACAATTCACCTACAACCTTCATAACACATCGTCATCTCGTATGTGTTTTTTTGTCGATCGAACGCACGGGGTTGCTCGCCAACGCGCTCGCTTTCCGATACGACGTCTATATATATATAGAGTTTCGCTTTAATCAAATTATAAAAAGCGCTTTGTTCGCGCGCGCGGGGTAGTTACGAAAGTCAGGAAGCGCTCTCTGTCTCTCTCTTTCTCGAGTGCTCGTTATTACACGATGTTGCGTGCGCTCTCGTACCTGCCGTGCCGCTGAGGCGGATACACGTGTCAGGTGTCGCTCGCTGTATACTGTATATACTCGTGCTGCTATCGCGCGCACTAATAGCCGCGGATTGAGGCTGCTGCCGGTTTCGTTGGGTTTGTTAGCCAACATCATCACGGCCGAACTTCCGGAACCGAGCGCGCTCACGGATTATAAAGTAAAAAAGCGTCTGTCAATTAAGCACAGGCGCGAGAATTGAATTTCAAGCTGTCGAGAGAGCTGCTATATGGCTCTCATTATCTTCTGTCGAGGGTGGCAAAGCAAAGTGTATAAAATAAGCGAGCGTGAAGGTGATCGCTTGATTGACGTTGTTTCTCCGCTGCTGCTGCTGCTGCTGCTGCATGCACGCGCGACGCACGTCGTCAGCTGCCACTTGCTGTTCTATGTGTATATGTATATACACTGCTCTCGAGAGCTCTTAATCACGCTCATTGTTTTAATTTCTCCAGTTGGCGCGCGATATTCTAGATACTTGCTCGTGCCGCTATGATTGAGGTCAAACTGAGGCTCCGTCGTTGCGTGTATATAGTCGTCTAGCAGACACGCTAATCGAATCATCGCGGACGATTGTAGCCAACCGAGAAATTTAATCAAGCTTCGCTTTCAATTCACAACCCAGTGCCATGTTTGTCCGTCCATCAATTCCAAGATTCATTCGGCTTTGATTGCACAGTCGCATAGCGCGAGTATGTTGTTTTTCTCTTCATATTACGCCCCGTAATTCGCGATTTTCTTCGCGACCATTAGCTGGCGATGCGTTACACACGGCAAAAAAAAAGTATATATAAATCTCTGGTCCCTCGTGCGCGCATGACGGACTACGCTGAAACAAAATGCGCCCGAGCATCCGGAAGTAATCGGCCACTCGTAAAGTATAGCGGCCGACAATGCTGTGCGAAAGGCGCCGAGAGACGTTCCCCTTTCTTGCCAGCTCGTAAACCAAAGAATTAGAAGACTACAATGTGAACTACGAGTATACCGAACACTCTTAGGGCAGTTACGCGAGTTCAGTTGCGCGCAACTTGTATCCCACGTTAAGCTGCTACACGCGTACATACACATTACATCCTTCAAATATACGAGTATTTTCGGCATCCGACAGCGGAAGCTTTACGAGCTGAATTCAACAAACAACACGGATGCTTTACGATTTGTTTTCCGTGATGGCGCGCGCCGAAGAGGGCTTTTCGCAGGCGAAGAGAAAGAGAGAGAGAGAGAGAGAGAAAAAAGAAGATCGATGCTCTGTTGGTCCGTAATAAAATGCCGGAGTGCTCGCCGGCACACACCTGTCGCCATCCGTCACTTACTTCAATTCTATTATAGAGAGCTCGGCTTTTCCGGCTTTCTGGAAATAACAAACCGCACGCTGCGCGGTTTGCCCCGACAAACCATAATTATTTTTATTCCCGCGTGATCTCTCTCTCTCGTTTTTTTTCAAGCTCTGTGCGCGTGCCGTAAATCGTTTTTCCAAGCACGTAAATATAAGTCCGCGACGCCGTCGCCGGTTCACCGAATTAGATTATTGAAAAAACAACGAGCGATCTTTTTTTTCTCTTCGGTTTTTATTTTTTTTTTAAAGACGATCCGGATTCCAGCTTTTGCCGTGTTCGCGCTTCTCGAGATCCTTATAGATTGTTTTTGAATACGTATTACTGCTCCCAGTGGAGTTGGATTGTTGTTCAGTTGGCTCCACGCAATAACTCAGTCAAGCCGCACGTGAAAATAATCATCTATAAATCAAAGTCAGCAATGAGAAGGTTTGACAATTTTTTTATTCACAACATAATCAGACAAAAATTACAAAACGAAGTTTCTCTCGATGCCAAAGCGAGCTGAACTGGAGATGTGCTCTATCGTTAGTTCGCTATCTGGACTGTGTGCTCCGTATTGAGAAAAGGGAGCATGGCGAAACGTAATCGCAATGAAACTTTTGCTTTTACACAAGCTGTGTACGTGGTGTTTGATGATGATGTCCATATATATATCCACATGGAGTGCAGAGAGCAGCAAAACCGCCCCTAACCGCGATGGCATCTGTCGTGTACGCTTTTGTGCGGCTGTTTGTACATAAACGCGCCGCACGCACCCGCTATACGAGATTCATCGACATACATATTAATACTCTCCGCTTGATGCACCATCGTTTTCTCTTTGATAGATCGTTGCTGATTTTGCACACGTTAAAATTGAGTTGTCGTCTGTTTTCTCGCGACGTTTATGCGATCGACTTTCCGCAACGAGCCTCATACGCTCGATTGATTGATTTTCAACGATAGTCGGATAATACACTTGAAATCGTTAAGTAGACAAAACACATCCGATTCAACGATACACTTGTTGGAGAGAGGGAGAGAGAGAGTATAGGTAAGTATATCTGATGAGTGCGCTGGCGCAGAAGATGTAGGTAGGCGCGCGCTGTTCCAAGTGTATCACAGACGCGACGAGGGGTCAGTCTATAGACTGCAGTTGCTGGTCTCTTGGATAGCGCATGCGAGAATCGATTGCAATCGCCCGCGGCCTACTTGGATTCACGTACATCGGCGCGACAATGCGACCAAATGAGCAACAATGCGCCGCCGATTGTTCGCTGTCCATTTGGCCCAGAATATTGGACAATGCCGTGAGAACCGTCGTGTATAAATCCAACTGTACCTTACATGTATCTATCTCGGATTACTGCGGTCAAGACGTTCAGTCCGAAAACTCGGCAGAACGTACAATGCACGGAGACAAGGAGAAAACAGACATGGCTTCTTCGTGTTTCACGTCATATTTCATCCTATTAGCCTGCTTTTTTCGTCAAATTCGGGAACAAACGCCTCGTTATCGGGAAAAAACCGGAAAGAACGGAACGTTTTGTTAAGGTATGTGGATGTAAGAGATGTTATATAGAGAGGCGCGACGAAGCAACACTCAAAAGTGACACCTCTTTTGAAAAGTATACAGCATTACTTAGCGGTGCAAGGGGTGTCGAAAGCTCGGCGTACAGAGACAGCCCGTTGTCGCGCCGCGCGGCGAATCAAACCGGATACACGGCTAATTTCATTCAGCCGTCGCCGCATCCTTCGAGACATTCGATATCTATTTTGATAATATTTTCGTGGAGCGCGACCATCCCGCCAAAATGGAAATGGAAACAGGCCTGCGATACAATGATGCGTCGCGGGACGAGTTTTTTGAGCTTGAGATCGGGGAGCCGCGATCGCGATCCCGATCGGACGGTGTGATAAGCTACGGCAAATTGCAGGTATAATAATGCAAGATCCCTTGTGTCTAATAGTCGCGAGTGTGCTGTGTATAATGGTAACACAAGCCAGCCATAGCAACGACTCGTCTTGGCGTTTTTCATCGCAGCACTGCTCCTTTCAAGTCTCCAATCGCACGCACGGCGCTTTTCTTTTCCACGACCGACCCTCTTCTCTCTCTCTCTCTCTCTCTCTCTCTCTCTCTCTCCTCACTCTATTTTCTCCGTTCTGCAGATCGCATATCTCTTCTCATAATGCGA
This sequence comes from Galeopsomyia nigrocyanea, assembly GCA_035047105.1. Lineage (NCBI taxonomy): Eukaryota > Metazoa > Arthropoda > Insecta > Hymenoptera > Eulophidae > Galeopsomyia > Galeopsomyia nigrocyanea. Next base: position 4,190 of record JAWWMK010039427.1, read on the forward strand.
CGCTCCTCGATGCGCCACTACTGCTGCTCAACTCATACACACCACTTTCGTGCTTAGCGGCACCTTTCAGAAACCATTCAATAATATCCTCGTGCAGGCTGTCTGGAACTTTGATTAGGGTTATATATTAAACACGATCCCTGCAACATCTTGCCTTTCTTTTCAACTCATTCCTTTTCGCGCAAGCTCACGCGTCTGCTCAGCTCAGCTCAGCTATAATATATATAAACAATATTTTCCTACAATTTTTTTTTCAACTTATATGCCGCTATAACATTGATAGAACTTCGCATCAAGCTAATTTACAGATGTTGGTATTACAGTTGATGGTCAATAACCAAATCAGTGTTGCGTCGCCGTTATGCGTCTTGGTGCAAAGCTGATATTTACAAGTTACATCTTGAGCCCAGAATTTTGAACGCAGTTTCTGTACGGTAGCTTTAGATCGAACGTATAAAATCTTATAAATCCAAATGATATTGTTAACATTGTGTTTTTGTCATTAAAATCGTACATGAACGTTAAATATTTCGACAATTTTTTCCGATACGCAATTGTAGATGTTTCAATGAAAATCTTACTGGATCAAATTAAAAAGCACCACAAATTTTAGCGCAATGCAACTTTTCGTCAATGAATCAACATTATATTCCAAACAATATATATTCACGGACGAGTACCAAATTGTAGAGAAAAATCAATGTACCAAATTTTAACCATACGATATTTTATCGACTTGTTATATTCTAAAATTATGACACTTTGAGGATACGAGTATAAATTGTCATTACTTTGATGAACTTTATATGCCTGAACTCTTTGGCTACTCGACAAGAAAGAACAAAATACGAAACCTTCTTGAAACTAAGGTATAGAGATAATTTGTAGTGGGATAATAATTGAAAATGGAATGGCGTGTATCGTAGGAGTTTCATAGAACGGGGATTAGTCAAGGGACAGAGGGGTGTAAATTGAGACGGCGACGGTCTTGTATAGTACTTGTGCAGATACAAAGTGGCGGAAGCGAAGCGAAGCGCGGCAGTGTATATGCACAAGAGAGAGAGAGAGAGAGAGAGAGAGAGAGAGAGAGAGAGAGAGAGAAAGTATATACCTATATGCGCGTCAAAGTTTAATCAGAAAGCGCATAGAGAGGAAGGGGTGAGGGGGGGGGGGGGGGTAGCACGGATTATGGAAGCGGTTTTGGGCGCGCGCACACTTTTGCCAACAATGGATTACAACTGGTTGTTGGATGTGTATAATATGTGGAGCGAGAGTGAGAGAGAGAGAGCGCGCTTGCGGCTGATGGGCAAGAGAGTTAAGGGGTGAAAGAGAGCGCTTTAGGGTTATGATGTAGATGTGGAGGAAAATATAGAGATGTAAAAGCTGGGCGAGATAGATAGGCTGTGCCGTATAGGTCGCGCAGATCGCGGGGCGAGAAAAGGGGGTCGTGCCGCTGGCTGTCGTCGTCTATGTATGTATACGCGCGCGTTCTCTCCTCTACAACTCGTAAATCATGGCTTAACGCACTGTTTAGGCGGGGCGGTTTCACGCTCTGGCATGCTATACCTATACTGCTATTGCTGCATAAATGGGCTCGTACCGCGAGAGAGAGAGAGAGAGAGAGAGCTTTCGCTCAATTGCCACCTTTTACCTCCTCGCTGCTGCTGCTGCTGCAGATACGTCGCCTTATTATACAAGCTCCATTACAGCCGCATTAACGCGATCTCACTCTGGCCATTTCAACACAGCATTCGTCTTCGGTGAGCCTGCTTTGAGCGCGGCCGAAAAATCCGCGCTGATTGCGCCTCTCTCTCCTTCTCTCACTCGCCTGTAGGCATTATTTATGGCTTGTTTTTAAATATTAAATGATACAAAGGTGCCGCCGAGAAAAGGAAAAACCGTCGCACGCATGCACCCCGTTGATTCGGAGATGAAGCGAGACCGAAAAGGAGTACCTGCACGCCTCTACATTATATGCAGCAGCCAAGTACGGGCGCGAGACTAAAAAGAGCCATGCTGCAGCAGCAGCAGCAGCAGCAGCAAAGTCGATAGAGATGTTATTGCTGCTGCTGCTGCTGCTTGCTATACATCCACCGCACGACACACACACTGCACGGCCAAGCCACAACAGATAGCCGATTGGGATGCGCCGTACCGAATTTCACTGCACACACACGATTTATGGCCCGGAGATGCCTGCCTGCCTGCCTATCCTCCTCTTTTTTTTCGAGCCGAAACACGATATATCAACCGTTCGATTAATCCCTATAAGCGGACTCAACTTCCTCGCTGCTGCAGCTCAGCTCCGACCGCGAACCCACTCCAATATTCGGCTTTAACTTTTGCCTTTTTTCTTATTTTCGTTTTTTATACTCATGCGCGATGCACCGCGCGGCCCAATCTTCTCTCACGATCGATCTAAACGATTTCATTATATTGTTTCTCGAAAAAAAAAATGCAAATAATCGCGCGCCGATCCTCTTTTCGTTGTGTTCCGTCTATTTTCATTGCATTGACGCCTTAATTACGACTCTATAATGACCGGTTAATTGGCAGGATGAGCTGAGCGAACCTCGATCGGACATCCATCAGCGTGCATTATTGAATCGATGATTATTATAGGAGCGGCTGGTGCAAGAACTATAACGGGCAGGTGGGCAGTCTCTTCTCCCACACGTGCACGCGAGTAAATACAGTACGCGTGGCACGTGATCTACCGACACACACGGATTGCCGCGATGCCCGCCTCTCTCTTTCTCTTTCTCTCTATTAAATTTGCCCGGCGAAACGAGCCTCTCTCGCTCTACCTACAGCTTTCGCGTAGAATTTGTCGTACGTCAGCTATGTGCCAAGCAAACTTATTTCGCGGTCACCGCCACCCGGCAATTTGTTTTCCTTTTATTTGGAGAAGAAAATTAGTGCTTGGCAAATGTTGTCTTGGGTTCTTCGAACAAAATAGGAAGTTTTCGTGCTTCAGCTGTGTGTCACAATGAGAAGAAAAAAACTTACAACATGCCACTCTTTTTGTATTTCTTTTTTTTTTCCAGCTCGCCACGTGATACGTGCCATTTATAGAAGTAAAATACATCGTGTCATCAGACGCAAACTCGTACCAGGTGTTATTTGAAGTTGCGACCGCAACCTTTTCATTTGCCGCGGAGTCGATAATTTTGATAATGAGGGACAGACGCGATGTTACTGGCGAGAAACTTCAGCGCCTGATGCCTTGACAAGCGTTGATTTCCTATATATACAACTGGCAATTTCACTTCGATTTTGCTGTTCGCACAACCAATAATAGTAATTCACACGTGACTTTGCATGAACATTAAAATTTTTTCAATTCCTTTCGAAGCAATTGAGAAATATTGTACTTTTTCAGTGAAATATTTGCAACTCTTCGATATCAATTTTCGTATGCATTATATAATTACACGTGGTCGGCTTCTATTTTTCGAACAATTTCAAAAACTTGATATATCAAACAAATTTCTTCAGTTATACCTACTTCCTTATTTACACGTAAGCGGTTCATGTAATAAATATTAAAAATAACACAAGATACGTTGGAACAACGGTTAGAGGATAGGTTTTTGTAATAACTTGTTTGCAGCGTCGATTGCAGCTGAATAATTGTTAGTTATAGAGTTATAGGCGTAACGAGCAAGTCGAATAAATGGTCAGAGAGGGTAAATGGAGTGATTTAAAGCGAGAAACAATGTATAAATATGAAAATGAGAATGGAAATATAGGAACGAGAATGAGAGAAAGGCGAGGCACGCCCAGCTATATACGAAGCTAATGGCTGCAATGCGCGTGTACGTAGCAGAAGCGACGTGACATTTAGAATGCGAACTAGTGCGGTTGCATGTACACGCACATGTATATAAGTAGAGTAGGGCCGCGCTCGCTATATATGATTTCTCTCTCTCTCTCTCTCTCTCTCTCTTTGGAGCTTGTGACAATTCTCCGGAATGATGCCATCTGCCCATTCGCGCGCTCTGCTATTGTCTGCCGAAGCAACATTATAGTTCCAGGGCGCTTCGAGTCTCTCGTTTGCTCGTATTCGCTTGTTGGCACTATGTCCCCCGTGTTACAACGTCACGAGTCAGTCCGGCGATATTATATGCGATTCTCACTCTTGGCAGACGAAAACTCTTAATTTCATGCGCCGGGTGATTTAATGTCCCGGCGGCGCGACTCACTACTCCGCGATGGCCTGGCCCCTTTTAACCTGCGCGCTCCAGTTACATATTTATCGCGCGCAAGAGCCACCGCGCTATAACAAATAGCTGAACAGGCTCTACCTCGTTCCTCTATACCTTTCTCAGCTGATATCTATATCAAGTGATATAAAGAGAGCGGACGCTCGTGCGCCGCCCGACTCGACTCGAGGAGGCATAGCAAATCGAGAATCAACAGCCCCCCGCGCCACTATATCCCCGTTTAACAGCTGTCGACTTCTCTCTCTCTCTCTCTCTCTCTCTCTCTCTTTTATATATTTGCAGCTTGACTCTCGCCTCGCGAGCTCTTTTCTTTACCGCCAAATAAACAAGTCAATTACGACGACTCGCCTATGCGTATATAGAGCTGTAACTGACCGCTGGAAAATCGCGCCCATTCAGCCGGCTCCCCTCCAATACAAGTAGCATATCCCGCCACCATTCTCACCTGCCCTCATTCGCCGCGCGTATTCCAAGAGTGCGTTTTTCGTGCCGAAACTCTACAATCTTGACTGCAATATTATATATTACAGACGAGTCACAACGCCAGCAGCAATTGCCGTACGACAATCAGATTAACGCGTTAAAACTGTCTGTTGAATTGCCTTTGTGACTCGTACATAACTTGTGTGTGATGTGTGCCACAAGAAGAGTCGCGACCGAGCGGCAGCAAACAATTATACGCTTCCCATAATACTCTTGCTAGTCTATGCGCGACTTGCCGTGGATATTGGGCGGGTTTCCCGCTGACGCGTGGTATAATCCTTTGTCGGGACAAGCGGATGATGATGACACGCATGTAGCAGCAGCAGCAGCAGCAGCAGCAGCGGAGAAAATATTTTCGGTGCCGCGACACCGCGATGCACGCAAGCGCTCTTTCTTTTTTTTTTTCAAAGCAACAACTTTTGTATTTGGATCAAACTCTTTCTTCCTTCCTTTCTTGTGTACCAGGCTTTTTATCCGATTTCTTTAATACCCATGATGATTCTACAGCCGAGCCTCGATTAACACTTCAGCTTTAAAAAAAAAATCTTTCATGTCTCACGGAGCGCAATGTTTTTTCTGTACCTTTCTCGTTCACACATGTAATATGCGAGTATTTGCCGTAGAAATACGTTGCGGGAAAGCTTACGCAAGATTTCGATCGGTTCGGAAAAAGCTGTCGGTGAAATCGGATTATTGGGAGGGAAAGGGTTGAAAAGGCGTGCTCTCTTAAAGTATTAGCCTGCTCTCCCTCGCACGCACAAACTGCATCCATATATATAGATCACAACCGCGCATGAGCTCTCAATCGCTCTTATACACATTATATTATACATATACACAACGAAGCGAGAGAAGAGAAGAGGGAAAGAAAGGCGATGCTCAGCGTGCGCGTCGTGGGCGAATACACACACACGCACTACACGGCACAATGAAAGGCTTACACCTCTTTCCTTTTCGAGCTGCTTTTGGCCGCCACATATATAGAATAATGGCTATCCTTTTTTTTTTGCGGGCTTTTGTGTCCCAAAATCCCCGTGAAAAAATCCTCGCCAACGTCTCTCGTCGCTGCACGGCCAATAAACTCTCGCCACTTTCGAGTGTGCGTGTAAGACCTTCGCCTCGGATACCGTGCATTGTCCTCCTCCAGTGGCGAGAGCTAATCTTCTGTTCTGTTGACCCTACACCCAGAAAAAGAGAGCGCTTATGTTATATATGCGACCACCTCTCCGATTTTGCGGTTTTGTTTATCTTTCGCTGCTGCATCAAGCCTCCGATGTATCACACCACGAGATCGCGCGCTACTCACGTATAGGAAATTGCCGATATCAAGATTCTCTCGAGAGTATTATTATCGTCGCTCCCTAATATACTATACTGCGGCGCGGGGGCTCTCAACGACTTCACACGCGACCGTTCTCGATGCGATCGCGAGATTGCAGCGGTGATGAGCAAACTGTTTGTCGTCATCTATATAACAGCTCTTCTTCCAACTTTCAAGTATACCGCGATCGATGCCAATACTTGACAATCACATTTTTATCATGTGTCAAATGAAAAGAAAAATGGAACGGAGAAATGTAATGTCGTCATTATTGCTGTTGAGAAATCACTGAACTCAATTGTATCAATAGGTGCATAGCTGTTACAGGCTTTGAAATGTTCTCACAGAAACGTTATAATGCAACGATTATCTCATTATATATAGCTGCAGTGTATATATCTGGCCGCGTGAGAGCGAGTTATTGCGTCGGAAGTTGTCAAATGTGCGCGCACCGGCGAATAATGAAATTAAATCGGAGCATCTTCAAGTGCACGCGGAGCAGGAGCAAACAGAACGGAAACGATTTTTCAATTTTCGCATCCTATACTCTCGAGTAAATCCTCTCGAGGTGTAGCAGTATAGCACATATAGGCAGGGCTTAAGGCTGCCGAGCGCATTGGCGCGAGTTTTTCACGGGAGCCGCGTTCTCGAGTGGGCGAAGCCTCTAACGCGCTCCGCGCATTGTGTTTGGTGCAGAGCCTGCTCGCACCTTCTCTATCCTATATATGTATACGCGATTAACTCGAGTGCAGGCGAGTTTGATGTGCGCTCTGCTCGCTCAAGCTTTTTATATTGCTTTGCATCCTATATTAACACCCTCTTGGCTGCTTAATGGTATTTCGGCTCCCTTAATGACATTACTTTACCTCGTTGCATTACTATTACCAATTACTCGTAGCACCTTTCGACTTCGTGCACAAATACTTACCTCGCCAAGCATTACTTATATACATTTGCGCACTTGCTTTCGCATTTTATCGCTCTTAACTATTATGGGAAATACAAGTTCCGATCGATGATTTTTTTCTTCAGCTGTTCGACTCCTTTATAGTTGCAACCTTTCATCGTAATCTGAAGCACGATCGAGTACCAAAATGCTCTTTACAAATTTTCTCAACTCCGTTTCCGCCATACTACACAGTAAAAAAATTTACTCTTTTTCGGGACAAAAAAAGTAAAAAGGTACTCAAAATAAGTAAAAACTTACTCAAAATGAGAAACCGATTACTCATTTTGAGTAACTTTTTACTCTTTTTGTCCCAAAAATGAGTAAAATTTTTTACTGTGTATATATACATGAATTCATCTTTTACGCTATTATTTGGCACACAAAATATATTACCATGCGAATTCATCACAAAATATTAACTTGAATTTATACAAATCAAGAATATCGTAATAAAAAAATATTATTTTAATAACCATCAAGTGCATAACGTGCAATTGTTCCAATACATGTCATTTAGAGGAAGTAATACAAAATTTAATATTTTTCACATATTGTAAGGTTTGAATTAATGTAAACTAGCTCCTGAAATTTCTTAAAATAATATAGGTAATAAGTGGAGAAATTTTGTATCATACTATTTTAAAGCACGATATACAACGCTAGCTTTTTACACTAAAAATAAATAATAAATATTCGCGGTAAGTAATCGGTTACGGCAATAGCATTTATAACCCAAGCTTTCATCGCTATCATAACGTGACAATATTTTTTCCCATTTTTTTTATCAATTTTACTTAAAAAGCTTCTTTGCTTTTTCTTTACTACACGGAGAAAATGTTCTCGGAAAAAGTACAGAAATGGTCATAGTAAAAATTACGGTGACGCTTCGTAATCCCG
>JAWWMK010039438.1:0-12065 GCA_035047105.1 Galeopsomyia nigrocyanea
CCATTTATGAAAATTGAGTACAAATTATATTTATTAGGTAATGTTCGCAAAAATAATAAATTAATTTTCAAATTGAATCAAAAGTACAGCTAGATATCCGGAGGCATGTACCCAAATGTGGAGCACGTGCTCCACCGGGTGGCACTTGCTTTTTTTACATAAAGGGGCACATGCCTCGTTTTCCAAAAGAACATGTGCTCTTTTTCAACCGGGTGGTTACTCCGAAGTGAAAAAATGAAAAAATGTTAATTAAACTGACTCGCGTGCTCCACGTATCGGATACGCGAGCAAGGTCGCGGCCCCTACCCCTTTTTCCAGTAGATTAATTCTAAAATTTGTGCCCCCACGCGCTTTGTCAAATAAAATACGTCGCAGGCTTATAATTGCCCAGCAATTTTCTACGGTGATTAAGAAAGCTAATCGATATATATAGTTTTTTTTGTCTCTCTCTCTTTTTCAATTCACCATCCTATACATATCGTTACGTTTCCGTTGTGCAGCTGGACTGTAAGAGACAGAAATAGAGAAAAAAAATAACAAAGTGTATAGAGAAAGAGATAATGCCCTCCGGTAGAAAGAGAGAAAAAAAACAAAGCAACTGTCCCCTTCGGTTCGAATGTGTATATGCGTGTAGCTTCAAATCGACCAAACGCACATCTACACAGTTGGATGACTCCTTCCCCATATATGTATATACATAATGTATAATGTCCCCGCGGGAATATGCGGTGTAGCCGTTTGCGGGGAGCAAATTGATCGGGCAGGGAAGTTTAAAAAAAAAAGAAAAAAATAAAAGAACAGACTACCGAGAATATTATCGAGCGGACATACGGCCGCAGACAGCAGACTACCAGTGGTGTGTATTATAACTGTCTATATACACTACTGTGTCTGCCTAGAATGCGAGTTTTCAGTATTTAAGAGGGCATTTAAAATGCACTTTAGGAAATGGAGTGCTGGGCTCCGAGTACTTTAATGACTCGTGGCTCAGCTTGACGAGAACTCATTTTTGACGTAATCGTTTGTTGTGTTGTCTCTCTTTGTGTAACGATAAGTAAACTCTTATAATAAGTTCATTTTTCAAAAAAGAAAAAAAAAATGAGATAGACTATTTTTTTCCAAAAGATAATTACTATAATTTACTCGGAAAGGCATATGAAAATAATTAGAGGCTATTTAGTGCAATTTGTAAGTATATCTATACGACAGACGTCTATGAATAATTCCATGTAAAAGCCGTTGTGTTTCCATTCGTAATTAAAACTTCCGCGATTGAATATCTCTGACCCAGTTGAATCGCAACAAAAAAAAACTTATATTACGTCTGAGCCTAATACCATCGCACTGCACTTCGATGTTTATTCATGAGCTTGCGGAAAAAAAAGTTTTAATAAATTTTCCTTTCCAATGAGAAAAAAAGTTATGAAGCCCTCGGAACTTAATTCGTTTGAGCGTACGATATGCAATCAACGTGTATATATATAAGTATACTATAAGCTTTGAAACGCGCATTGATCAATTGAGCCAACATCAGCGGAGCGCGGAGATGTGCAATAGCCGCACGAGCTTTATTTGCTCTCCTGCGTATACATATACCTCGTGCAATTGAGGTCGAGAGGCATTTAAGAAGAGGTCGAGCTTGAAAATTCGTAAACACGTCGAGTGAGAGAGAGACGAGCGCATCCCGCGGTTTAGGCCAAGACCATTTCAGAGTATATACGCCGAGCCTCGATATATATACATATACAGCATATATCGAGCGCGTGCAATGCTCGTTTTCCACATATACATGCTTCGCCGAGATATAGGTTGACCAGATCCGATGCGGGTATATATAGGACGATACTTGTCGCGGTTGTTTCGGCGTAGCGGCTAATTTCCACTTTGGGAAATCCATTTCAACTTGCTCTTCCCTCTCTCGCACGCGGCGTTTCTTTAATTCGTTTTTTTTTTTCTTCTCTTTTTTCATCTCCCTTTCAATTGTCACTTTAAACTTAATTGTTTTTAGTGATTTATTCGTTCTCACGTTTCTCTCTGAGATTTTTTTTTCTTTTTTATTAGGAATGATTTTTTAATGGATTTTGAAGAGCTTGAAAAAGGGCTGAATTATTGATGTGGATAGGTGATGTGGCATTTTGCTGGTCGTTTTTAATTCAATGGCATATAATTGAAAGTCTTTAATCCGATTATTTCAACGAGAAAAATTTTTTAAATGCAGTTTAAATTTCATTGCATTTTCAAGTAACTTAATTCGCTGAATAAAGTTATAAAAGTAGGTCTAGACATTTTCATTAAAAGTTTACCAACTCAAAAAGTCTCACCGGTCTTTTTTTTTTCAAAATCTGGGTCTCCAGAAAATCAATTATCGAAAAATGTTTTAACGGACTATTTCCAACATTTATATTTCTCTCTCCAGTCTAAAAAGAAAAAAAATCAGGAGCCATCAAAGTGTCGTTCTTTGTTATAACGAATAAAAGGTTGACTCGAGTTCTCAATAAAAGAATTAGCCGAGTCGTCAATTGCTAGTAGTAGTATATTCAATCAACGTGGAAGGTCAGTGGAATATCATGAAAATAAACTGGATCGTTAGTTATAGTAGGTTTTGCCGTTTGCAGCGAGTCCCGGCATAATAGACTCTCTCTCTCTCTCTCTCTTTCTTGTTGCGGCTTTTCAAGAACTCTTGCCGTGATTCGCAATTGGTACATACGGCATTGTTTCCAATTTTCAAGGTGCACACACAAACACACGAGAGAGCGAGACCGCTAACAATGTAAGGCGCTTTAAGCTCGAAATAACAGACTGACAAATTATTTATGAGGCCCCCCTTAAGATAGTTAAGGCGCTCTTTCTCTCTCTCGCGGTTGTACAATGATCAAATTAAAAATAACGCATTCCGCGCGTTTCCCTCCATGTAAGGCCCCGCGTGCGCAAACTACACACACACACACACACACACACACACCATACTCTCTCCGACGCGCGTGCATCTCGAGCATGAACTCGCATACACCACACATATAAGAGATAAAGGCCGCGCCATTGAAACTTCCCACACACGCGCGGGCAAGACTTGTTAAAATTTACTCGGCGGATTCTCCGCGACTGCGGAATATTCTTTTCTCTTTTCTGCGCTGCCTGCGCGCCACCGTGTTATACTCGTGTGTGTGTGTGTGTATGTGCAGTCGAAAAGAAAAAAAAAAAGAAGCGTTGATTGAATGGCGCACACAAGGCTCGCGCGCGTAGGAGACCAAAAATAGACCGCGATATGGCGCTCTGCTGCGCTCGAATAATGAATACTGATGAGAGAACAGCGCGCGAAAATGTTTCATTAGCCCGCCCGAGTAGCAGCAGCAGCCGAGCGGCAGTTCTGCATTCAAATAGTAATGAATTTTTTTTCACCTGTGCGCTTTTTTCGATATAACTCGCGGCCGTTAGTAATTAGTAATTGCTCTCTGGCACATACTGGCGACTTTTTTACCTTGCAATTTTCACGCTACGAATTTTATTCGTTTCGAGTTTAAAAAAAAAACGTGAGAGAGAGAGAGAGAGAGGGAAAATCACAAAGTATCTCGCACGGTAATTGAGTTTCGAAAGCGATCGCGCGCAGATGTGCTACAGTAATAGTAGTAGAGCGAGTAAATTTCAGCGAGCTTGCGAGCTGGGGTAAACGATGACGAAGCCAGCATGAAGGAGAGATAGATAGAATCCCGAAAATTGAGAGATTGATCGGGATTAGTAAATAGGGGACTATTTACCCTGCTTAATGTATCCCGTAATGGGGAAGATCTCGTGGATTGACAGATCTCTATATATATACACATACACACACATCCGTGTAGTAGTATAGATATACCCTTTCACCAAAGTGTGCACATTTCAACCCAACCGACGTGACATCAAAAACTTTTCGATTCTTGCGCGGCACTACTACGACCCGCAGTAAATCTATCTGTCTATCCGCGATACACAAAGAAAAGTAATCCTATATCCTTCCGCGTAATATTTGACAGCTTTATAACGCTATTGTCGCACCACAAGGTAATGGATATATGGTATATGAAAATTAGGGTAATTCATAATTTTGCCCGATAAAAATTATATATAACACGCGTCGAGTTTCTTTGCCTCGCTGATGTGTTATATAATTAACGCGTGCGTGTTTTTTGTCGATCGCGAGCAAAGCGCGAGTTTCAATAATTCGCTCCGCTCGTTGATATTTATCTTGTTTATTCTGTCGAGTTTTTGGCCTCACGCGCGATGAAAGCAGAAAAAGTATATAACATACAGTATTTACCGCGATATTATCCGTGCGCGCAATGTCAGTCGCCAGTTTGTACAGGCTATATACGCGTAATTATAATAATTCGGAAAAAAAAAAGAAGCGACGATTGAATATCAGTCGAGAGCGCGTGCGAGTGACCCACTTCAACGCGCGTGTGTCACACATCCAAAACTCTCCATGCGCGTAGTTTAATTTCACAGTGTGCATACCCCATCCATATATATATACATATACATGCAGTTGGCGCGAATTCTCCGCGAGAGATATAATTCGGCATATATATATATAACGGCAAGCAGCCAGCAGCAGCGGCGAAGTTGGACATCGGCGCGCGAAATGCAGGAAAGAGCGGCGGAAATAGCGCGCTGACAGAGAGTGATTTGTCTACGTGGGCACCACGAGACAACACACACACAGCGGAGACCTGCCCGGCAAATGATTTTGGGGCTTTCATTAGCGACGCGAACCGGCGAGACTGAAATATTGCGCCTGCGGACCTTTCTTTCTCTACTTTTTTTTTTCATTTTCACGCGTCGCGAGCGTATATATATTCTTCTCTCGATGCCGTCAGCACGACGAAAGCGAGAGAGATTGTTTGAGCAGATTAGCCAGTAGGCCGAGTAAGAGAGTACAAGTGCCCTGATGACTCTGAGCGATTGAGGATTATCCTTTTTTTTTTATTACTTTACGGCTTCTCGCGTGATTGATATCGCCGAAGATTGGGCAGAAGTAGTGCGCACCCCAAATTGCCGAGGATTTTTTTTCTTTTTTTTAACGGCAATTTTTTTTTTTTTTTTTTGGCGCAAATTGAATTTTGGTTTTCCTTTTACGGTTCATCTGCATATAAGGGGGCTTTTTTTAAAGGAGTGTAAATTAAAAACTATCTAGTCATTCGCAGTTTTTGATGTTTACTTTTAACGCTGTATAAATTGCTCTAAATATTATCAATTCGTACTCATCCTTTTTATAATTCAATAACAAAGTCACAAGTCTCATTCACCTTGCTCGGCAAATATTCACGTTGCTCTAGAATAAAGTATCTTTAATAATTCATGGCAAATGAAACCATCCACGCATAATTTTTTCAGACATCCCTTTTTATTTTAATTATATTCCAACGTATGATGAATTTTATTATCAAAATTATCTCCATCACGCTTATAATCATTCCTCTCTTATTCAATGAATGATTAAATGTCTCGGATCGAAGCTTGCGCGCCAAAATAAATACAAAAAGAAAATCATGCATAATTGGATAGTAATCAGTAATAATTAAAAGCGATCCCGTTAAATCAAATAAAGCGATTAATCAGAGCGGCATTGTCGACGATCGACAAAACCAGTTTTTCTCTCTCTCGCTCTCTTCCTCTCGGTGCGCGAGGTAAAAGGCGTTATTGGATTATCCTATTACACATTATCCAGAGATGCGGCGACGATAACACAATGAAGCCAAACGAAGCGTACTGCTTGCCGTCTTCGATCCTTCTCTCCTTTTCTTTTTATTGTTTTGCCTATACCGCCTTCCTTTCTCCACGCTATTTTTTTTTTTTTTGCAACACATACACACACACAGACACACAAACCAGGTCTCGACCGCTCCTTTTTTTCTTTCTCTCTCCACCTCCTCTCTTGTCGTTCATGGCGACTGAATCACCACGCGGCAATTCGAATAGATTCGCGCGCCCGTGGAATGCATAAATAATCGGATCCCATCTACCGCTCTATTCTCTCGTCGTGTTGTGCCTTTTCTTTCTTTATTTTTTTTCATTGCAGCAGTAGTAGTTCGTCCTTTTTTTGTCTCTCCGATGCGCGTCGATATAAATTTTGGCGAGTTTCGCGGAAAAAAGAGCAGCAGCAGCTCCCTTATAACAAATGACGCGATGTCCACGCTCGAAGCTAAAAGTCATGTTCCGCGGCCAAACGATCCGCGAGCTTTTTTTTTCTCACGCGCACGCGTATAAGATTTTTCAAAGGTGTTCATTTCCAAGAATAAAAGTGCCGTCGATCTGTTGACGAGTCGAGCTATTATTGTGTATAAGGCTACTATTTTTTTTTTTCGGCGCGCGAATGTCTCACGCCACATTAATCACACTTATATATACGAGAGAGAGAGCGCAAAAAGATATATTTGAAAGTCAAACGATACACGACGACAATTAACCTTGAGAGGGAAAGAGGAGTGAGCTGTTCGGTGGTTGATTGATTCGTTAAATTTAATTAATGACGTCAACGTCGCGAGTGCGCGACCATCGAAAAGTCAGCGGCATTTTATAAGACTTCTTTATCGCGACAAATTAATCACATGTCAATGAAAGAGAGCTGCTCGTTTGCTTGTCAACTCGGCGAGGATGCAACAAACGGACCCTTGTAATTGTCTCTCTTTCTCTTGCTAAAAATTCCCCAAATCAACGAGGCGCACGCTTCACACTTTCGAAAAAAAAAAAAAAACTCGTCTCCGCAACTCGTAAAATAAAAAAAAAAGAATACACGGCAAGTGTCATCGCCGGTGCGATTACGTGATGAAAGAAGAAAAAAAAAGTGCGCGGGTCCCACAGAGTTAATTAACCACTCGAGAAAGCACGCGAGAGTGCGGGAGAGAGAACTTGGTGAAGTTTGAGAGCACAGCGACAAAAGTGTATCTGCTCTTCTTCTCAAGGAGGGGACCACCCGCGCACAAATGACACTTCCTCTTTCTCTCTTCCTGTTCGTGTAAAGCGTCGCCTTTCACTTTCTCCGCAGGCTGCGCCTGTCCGGATCCCTTATCGTAGTTTTCTCTCTTCTGCTCGTATATATACGCGCGAACTCTCGCTGGAATTCAATTTTTATTTTGCCTCCCAAGAGAGAGAAAGAGAGAGGATATGTAAAAAGATAGGGCCCCCATTCGACGTTAGTGTCTATTGTGAAGTGGAGCAATAAAGTTCAATTGCCTTCGAAGAATCTGCGAGGATGTTGTTGGCGCTCGACTTCTTCCTTTTTTTTTTCGTTTCTTTCTTCTTCTTCTTCGCGTCCCGCGAGCGAGCAGAAAACTAGCTCTGGCAATGCCGACACGCCGCCGCCGACGCCGCAGCACCGCGAAAAGTCGATAAACTTTATTGCCTCAAGTCGAGAGAGAACACCACCGATACGCTGCTCTTTGGAATTTTTTAAATGCTATTTCAGATTTTTTTTAGCGCTCGGCGAAAACACAGAGAGAGAGAGAGAGAAGAAGAGATTGTTATTGGGCGTACGCGCGTTGGAAAAGTAAACCGTACGTTGAAAATTAGTCGCAATTATCCGTGGCACAGCAGCAGTAGCGCAGCAGCAGCAAAACGGTATAAGGATTGTATTCCGCAATCGTCGAAGAGACCACTATAATACGGCAGAATGGTCTTTTGGTTTTATACGCTTGTTTGAACAGAGCGTTTTTCTGGAAAATTGAATTTTCACCCGACAACCGCACATACGGAATTAAAAAATTACAAGGCAGCCACTTGCAAATATGCGCGTCTCTCGTGAATGGTATAGCTCCGAGATAATAGCTTGCAAGAGAGAAAGAGAGAGGGAATACCACAGAAGCGCTGAAATTTCAAATATTCACGTTTTCTCTAAGCGTTTTAACAAATTATAAAGAATTCAGCAAGAGACTCGCTTCTTTATTCGATAATTTTTTTTTCAACTCTCTGCGCGCGGCGTATATATATAAACACAAGCCATTCGCTTTCGCTTTCTCTCAATTTGTCTCCTCTTTTCCTCGTGTTCTCATTGTCTTTCGCGTCCCCGTGTTCTCGTTCCTTTGCTCTTTACCCTTCCCCCCCTCCTTTTTTAGTCTCATTTGCCTTTGTGTTTGTAAAATATTTGTACGTCCCTTAAAATATCCCAGCGCGCGTACATGCTCTCTCGCGAGCTTTTCCAACATCCTAATGAGCGACTAGAATGTTACTGAATTAAAATTCCTTTGGACTTGCTACTCTTTTGTCTCTTGCTCCCGTAGCTTTTTCACTTCTCTCTCCCTCTCTTGTACATCTATTATTCTAATTACCTTTGATGTTTTTCGCTGAAAACAAAAAAAACAAAGAAAGCTTCTTCAGGCTCTATTCTATTTTAGTTTCCACAATAGTTAACCCGCTTTTGCTTTCGCAAAAAGACAAACTGTTGAACATACAAATTGTTAAACCAGTTGTAAAAAAAAGAAAAAGGAGCGCAGTATGCGCATAAAAAAAAAGTTTATTAACACATTCGCAGCAACAGCAGAACACAAAGGTTATTAGCAAACAGAGGAAAGATAAATTGTTGAAAAAAATCATATAATTTTCCGTCAGTTTATCACGCACGTATATATTTCAGGAAAGCGCGCGCATACGCTTCTCTTGGGAAATCACGTGCGAAAAACTTGTGGCAGTTTAACACACACACATACATATCCCATACAACGCGCAAATAAAAAAAAAAGAAACATATTAAACGCGCATATTCATTTCCTTTATTTAGTACAAAACACTCGATATTTAGCGTGCATAAATAAATTATATATGTATGCAAAAAAAAGTCATCGACGTATACATATACATTTAAATGTCCGCGCGAGTTTCGTCGACTTGCGGTGCATAGTGTGCAGTTTATGTAAACAGGAAAGCGATTCTATTGAAATGGCATACGTATACGGCAGCAGCATCAGCAGCAGCAGAACGGCGGCAAACGTTTAATAGCATCGGCGATCGGCGAATCTTCCTGTTCGCCCGTATAGATTCAAATCAAACCCTGCAGTTAAGCAATCTCTCTAGCTGCGCTTCGGTTTTTAGAAAAAAGAAAGAAAGAGGAAAAATTGCCAATGGAACGGGCACATAAAAGCCGACTTGCAGGCAAGCAAATAGCACCTCGCAATTCCTTTGATGCGTCAAGCCGAGTCAGCTCTCTCTCGGATACACGATACACTGTTGGCTGCTGCTGCACACATGCCGAGGGAAATCGGTCGAGCACATGCTTTCCCAGATTTCCGCAGATCCTGATACACACGTATAGCACATAGACCAACGTGTAGGAGAGAGAGAGACCACCGTGTTTGCGGCACTTTGAAAACAGAGAGCGGGCGGGTCTTCGTCTTCGTCTTCGTCGTCGTTGTCTTATCCACAACAAACGACGACGACGAGGCAAGAGAGAGAGGATATAATTATTGGGCAAGACGATGCATTATATGAGAGAGAGAGAGAGAGAGAGAGAGAGAGTTTGCGATCATCCAAGCGACGACGAGCTTGTATATATATAGATATATAGATACTCTCTCGTGAGGCTTGTACGTGCTCTACTCCTCCCCGATTGAGAGAGCCAAAGTATATTATATATATACGGGGCCGCATACTTGCTGATGGATACCGCCGTGTGTATTTTACAAAAATGATTAAGGAGTGTTTGGAAAGTTCCAGGCTGTTTCTACACTTTTTTTTTCACTTCGTCCTCTTCAGAATGCTTCGAGCTAACCTCTGCGCTTATATACATGGTATATATATCTTTTATCCGACGAACAAGTTTCTATATACTTTAATTTTCGATTTTGCCCGCGCATTTTATATACGGCGAGACCGAAACGCGTGTATTATTATGTACGCCGATGATTATTTCACGATACTCCTTATTACGTATTGAGATTAAGCGGTCGAAGAGAAATTTGATAATAGATGTTCGGAAATTAATAATCTTATATGAGATTGCGAGACGAGTGGTTGAAGTTTGAAGTGAAAATTCTTCTTTTGAATTTTTTGAACGGTATTATCAAACTTCACGTTTCGGTTTTCACCCTCTGATTTCAGCAATTCGCTTCGTGGCATTATTTTTGCGGATACTTCGCGGTTATAAGAGGTTTCATTCGCGATGTAATATAATTATCCCATGAAGCAACCGAAATAACAATTTCAACCAACTTCGCATTATCAACTTCGAAGAGTCGTTACGTAATCGAGCTCTCTATGTACAGTATATACACACGAGAAACCTAATTGAAATTCATGTGGTCAGGTGGAACTAACGAGTTATAAGCAAAAGTATTATTACATTTTTTTTTTGTGTTCGTTCATCAGTACGAGCTTTCGACGTGTATAATGCGCGATGCGCGCGTGCGGGGCAATTAAGATTAAGCATCCAATAATAAAGATTATTTATTGCATCATTAACGCAAGGCAAAAAAAAACGAAGATAATACGCGAGCGTATATACGCATAATAGCTGCTCTCTTAACTCAATTTCCATCGGTAATTAGGCTCCATGCCGATATATGTACCAAATAAGCGCATAGCGCGCCGCCGCAGCTTGACGTTGAAATCGACGAATGGAGAGAAAAGAAAAAAAAACTTATACGTATATCGAAAGGGGCCTCACGTACGTGCAGCAGCGACGATCATAGAATTATGATATAAACGAGAGCGCACGACGACAAAAAAAAGGTCGTTCGTCGATCGTCGTTCCACGCACTGGAATGCTCGCGCGCTCTTCTTAACACACAAAGGGTCTGTTTTCTTTTTTTACAGGCCTTCTCATCGGATGCACTTTCTAAAATCCAAATTGCAGTTTACTACGCGGAGAGAGTTAGGGTCTTTATGTGTGTTTTTTTGCAGACAGCGAGAGACGTAGAGGCTAGATTAGCACAAGTGGTAGTAGGGGGGGGGGGGGGGCTCCCTAATGAAATCGACGACGCAGGAGCTCGTCAGCAATTCGAAGACTGTAATTTGGCTGGTGGCGCGAGTGGGTCAACGAGGGGCTGGCTGCCTGAACACACATTCACGAGCAAAAAAAGAAATGGCCGAATTTGCGCTTCTTAGCCGTGTGTGTGTGCGCGCTCGCACATCGATTAAACCTTACACACATACACTTTCGAATTACATCGTATGTGTGTTTTATCTCGTGGAGATTTGCATAAAAGGAATACATATATATAAAAGAGAGAGAAGCTTTGATGTACGTGTGAATGGTACACCTAATTTATAGCTAACGAAACGCTCGGCTATAGACAGGCAGGCAGGCAGAAAGAAAAAAAAATCACAACTTTTGCCAGCAGCAGCAAGCAAGGCATTTGAATGAAGCCGACAATCGAATAAGGAAAATTGGAGAGAAGAGTTTTGCGGCCTGAAGGGGAAACTCTCCGCGGCAGCAGCAGCAGCATCCCGTGAAAGGTATATAGCGCTTGCTCCAAAAGGCGAATAGAAAGTAAACTAATCGGCCGGCACTAATTCTACGGCGAACCACCGCGCGCCGCCGCCGCCGACGAAAAGAGTGAGATAAGCCCCTCGAGTACTACTACGACGGACGAATATGGAAAAAGAAAATGAATCCGCTGCTGCTGCCGCCGCGAGAAAGCCAAAGAAGGGGAGGATTATATTATATTATATATAAATATAGCTTATTCGCGGCGGTGGCAGCGGCAGGCTGTATAGCAGCGCGAAATTTCTGATTTTACGTGCCTTCGAGTATAATTACGCTTTAATTAAATTAGCTGTGCGGGGACTTGTGATCCGCGGCGAGGCCGCCGCGAGCACTGTGTGCACTTTTCTTTTTTTTTTTTTTTTTTTTTTTTATTAATTCGATCCGACGAGCGCGAGCGCGCGCAAAATTATTAGGTTGTGCGATAATGTTTAATTACGCGTTGTAAAAAGGGGATTAATTTACAACGAGCTACGGATGGATTATGTAATTCGTGCTCCAAATATATAGGCTTCGGTTGTCGTATTATTTTTGCTGTTAAGTTAAATTAGGCAAGCATGCCTTTTTAACAATCAGGACAATAATCATAGTAAAACATTGTGAAAATAAATTCAGG
>JAWWMK010039449.1:0-12064 GCA_035047105.1 Galeopsomyia nigrocyanea
GTTGTAAGTCGAGTCGAAAGCTCAACTTTGTTTCCCCGACGATAGCCGCAACCAACGCGACTATCTGGCGCCCCTCAGTAAATTCGGGAAAACAAACGCGAGAGCCGACTGTTGTGCGAGATTTTAGGCGCGAGTTCGTAAACCCCCTTTTGTCTCATACAACAAGTTTCTAGGTAAATCATAAAATATACTTTTATTTTTAAGGTTTTGTCTATTTGCTATGGCCACGTCTACATTTCTAAAAAGTAACTCTTTTGTGACAGTTCTTGGAAATCCAAAACGACAAGCACTCATAAAACCACACTTCGTTTTTTTCTTCCTCATGCAGTAATTGTTGTGCTTATGTTGCTGATAAGCCAACACTCTTCTATGAAGTTCAGGAACTATACGTTTATCTGGTATACGGCAAGTAATATGTTTTAGAATAAAGTTTTTAACTTTTTCATTTGAAGACTTTCCAAATACTGGCGCGTCTTGAATCCAAAATATGCAATGAAAATGTGGTAGTCCTCTACCTTGATATTCACGTACGTAGTAGTGATGAGTGACCTTTCCTATTGGGTTGGCAGATTAATAAATGTATCATTGCTTCAAATATATTATCAATAAATCTTGCAGCACAAACTGGATCAGCAGCTATCAATTCACTATTTGATTTACCGTTCCAACCATTCACTTTACGAATGTATTCGCCAGCTTCCGATCACATCGATTCAGCAAGACTAAACGTAATGAAAAATATTTCTGGCTCATACTCTGTCATCATACAGTTCAATTCATTTCTCGGCTGTTTCCAGTATGCTTCAGTAACCTCTTTGAATGAAGTCCTCAGCTGTCCATTTATAATGTGGATTGATAATGTTCCATTTATGAAATATTCCTGAACTAATTTGTCTACGATTATGGTTGTATAATAGAAAAAAAAGTACTGTTTATTCAATCGAAATCTTGAATGTTTCTAAGTTAATGTGCTTTTAATGAAATCAGCTTCTCTTAAATTAAATTCTCTTTTTTCATACATACCATACCTTCCTGTTGGATACAAGTCAGGAAAGCACATTAGATCCAACTCTCTTTCCCGCGTGTCTATAGCAGTTGCGTAAGTTCAACATTTGATAGTGTTATGTCATCGATATTTTTTGATTCATTATGTAGAGGATAAATTGTATATTGATTATAGAAAAGATCAGAGACAGATTTTTGAGTTAATAGAGCTTGCGGTTTTTCCGAAATATGGTTATCATTTTTTTTATCCTTGATTGAACCATCTTTATTCATTTCCTTCCCTACATCATGGACAACTGAATGACCAATCTCGTCTTTATTCTCATCGTCAACCTGACAATCTTGCAGAACAGCTTGCGGTTGCTCGGAAATATGATTATCATTTATTTCCCTTAATTGAGCCATTATTATTCATTTCCTTTTCTATACCATCTGAAATTGAATGATTAGTTACATCTTTATTGTCATCATCAACCTTACAATCTTGCAGATCATCCAAAGGATTTTCTGGATTGGTCGGAATAATTATATTCTCATATAAAGGATTATTGGATTTGTGCAAATGTAAAGCTTTCCATGCTTTTCGAATATGAACATAATCTTCCTACAAAACTTTATTTTTGGTCGGATTACCTCTTACTAATACGTACACATCTTGATCTTTCATTAAAGCATCCGCTGTAGGGCATATTTTTTTCAAAGTTTCTTCGATGGGAAGTGGTAAATGAAATGTCCCACCAACAACTTTAGCAATCTTAACATAATGTGGTAATTATTTTTTCATAACAGTATCCTTTTTTACGACTGTTTCAAATGCTTTTGCTTGTTGAAATACTTTTTCAAAATCGTTAAGGACGACTATTTCACTAGGAACTTCATCACTGGACGTTTTATTCAAAACACAATTAGAAAGTATAAAATTTTTATCGAAATTGTTTTTGCAATTCCCACAGATAAATGCACTTGCAATTGTGATTGGATCGTGTGATTGCAAGAATTCGTTCCAACGTTCTTTGCTCTCTACTTTGAATGAAGGATCTTTAGCATTCTCTTTCTCATCCTCAACTTTTTCCGAAAACTCTTCGACATCGTCTTCTTCATCATCAACATATTTAACAGGTTTTCTGTCTCGTAAATTGTATGATTTATTTTCAACTTTTAGGTCGTCTGCACATTTTTGTACTGAAGTCATATTTCTTAAACAGCAGAGCCGTTCAAACGAAATACATGGAATACAAGGAGGATCCCTGTCAATTTTTTGATACTCTACAATATCTTTTTGATACGTCTCTTTGATTTTACCTTCGTCTAAACATATCACGTCGTCTGGGCAATGAAATTTCGCGCGTGAATCATTGAACAACTTTTGAATTTCGCGGTTGTTTTGTTGGAGCACATTGCATATCGTCATTCCGCGTAGATGGTGATTTATCAAATTCGGCCTTATCTGCAAGATGAGTGGTCAACACACAGGAAGATTTCGCAACAGCTGGAATTTTACCATTATTCCGAGCAGTAACGTTGTTTAATGAATCAGTTATGTTAATTTTTTTAGTATCACTATTAATAATGCCATCAATTTGCTGGTGGCTGATTGATGTTGATTTAATTGGAAATTTTTCGACAAATTTTGACTTCGTAACTTTATTACCAATGCTATTAGGTTCAATTTTGTTTGATTCATTCGAAGTTACATGTGCAGCTGATGCATGTGGTATATTAATATTTTCAAGAAAAATAATGTAGGCACCTTTGTGCTCTGGAAGCTGCAAATTCGACGAAATATACGCGTCATCTGCTTTAATCCAACGATCTGATTCACGAAGGATAGTAGTATAATGACCAGATTCAAGATCAGTGCCATGATGACATATCACACTTTTTACTCTGTAAATTTTGTTCGAAATCAAAATGATTTCGTCTTCAACGGGTAGTAGTTGGAAATCTGTTGTTTTTGTACGTGTACCGTTAAGCTCAAATTCATATATTAGCAATTGTAGAATGAGACTAGTATTAGTTGTTTCAATAAAATTTTTCATACGCTTTTTGCGACCGCAATTGTTTTCTTTACAACATGCATCTACTTCAGTCCGTCGTTCCAAATTATAATTGACAATTTCCTGCAAACTGGTATATTTTACACTTTCTGGCAGAGCTAGCGGTATCATACAGTTTGAATCTGAGAAGGTTTTGTTTGAAATGTTACAATTTGTACATTGCACCTCGGTACCGAATTTGAAGTCAATACTTTTCTGTAGATTTTTTGATTTTAGACAAAGTTCTGCCAGAAAATGGGCGACATATTTTTGTTCCGTTAAGGGCTTATAGAAATTAAAGTTTTTGAATGAGCTTTTAAACGTCAAAAAATGATTTTTTTTATTTAATTTCTTTAATTCCTCAGTAATCTACATTAGTATGACTCAAATAATCTTTCGTTGTGGAGCCAAATTATGTATATATGCATACATATATATTTCAATATTTTTTCAATCTGCACATGATTCAGAGATAACTACTGAAGCGATTGTAACGTGCGGGATCTCATTTTCTTCATTTCTTAATTCCCAATGCTGTCCCTGTCTTAGATTTTTAAATTTGGCCTTCATTGTTTCTTTATAACGCAATTTAAAAAAAAATTTCTAAATTTTTTGGAAACTATTTTGAATAAGTCTTTGTACAATTTGTTTTTGAATCAAAATTCTAAGACAGGGACAGAACAAAGAATTAAAAGACGAAGAGAATGAGACCTCACTCGTTAAAATCGGTTCGGTGGTTTGTCTGGAATAGTGCGCAGAATGAAAGCATTTTTTCTCATTTAAAATACACGGTAATGGCAGTGTCGAATTTTGGGTGACTGTAAGGCCTTAAACTAAACGTACCTCCAACAAAGTTTCTGACTTCTGTTATTAGCACTTTATCGCCCGTAACGTATTTCTTGAAGGCCGTGTACAGGGCATTATTATTACTTAAAAATTGCAATCGAACAGAAGGACAATGAAATAAGCTTTGTACAATTGAAATAACATGAAACTGCACCCATGTTTGTGATACCAACGATTTTCGGAGGGGAATATGACGGCGGCATTTTTGCAAGGAGTGAAGTTGGACAAGATCTGGAGAGTGGAGAGTTAAATATACCTCGAGAGAAAGTAAAATTGCCCAACTCGAATACGGAAGTTCCGTATTATTTTGTCGGCGATGACGCCTTCAGACTCCGGTCAGACTTCATGAAACCATACAAAGGTAATGATTTGACAGAAGAGGAGAGAATTTTCAATTACCGACTTTCTCGAGGAAGACGTTGCGTCGAAAGTGCATTTGGCATCTTGGCTATGCGTTGGAGAATCTTCGAAAGCGATTGGATTACAGAAATATCAAGTGGAAAAAATTGTGAGGGTTGCTGTTTGTCTACACAATTTCCTGTCAAGTTTGAATGAAACAGATGATAGGATTGATCAGTACAAAGAATTGCAGAATAACAGGCCTCTCCAAGAAGAAGAACTGGAAGCGGATGATCTAAGAGAAGAACACGCCGTCCAAGAACTACTAACCAAGTACCTGAAAAGTCCTGAAAGTGCAGTTCCTTGGCAATATGAACAGGTGCGATGCGGGCAACAGGCACAGGCATGATTAAAACACCACAACAAATTGAATTACATTTCATATAAATTCCATGGCAAAGCGTTCAAATGATGCATTCAATAATGATGTAAAATAATAACATTGAGTGTTAGATGTTTAATTGAATGTATGTAAACTGCTAGGGCGTGTCATATGAATATAATAATTAATTAATATGTACTACAGTTTTTTATGTTTTGAAAAGACTAATGAAAAATAAAGAAAAATGTAATTTTCATAAATAAATAAAGTGTGATTATTTACATTTGAAAGTTCGTAATACTCAATAAAATCAATTAATATTGCAATGTATAATGTACGCCGTGCGCCGAGACCTTTCACAGCGCATGCTCGGAAAATCGCGTCGAACTCGGCTTTGTTGGGATGAAACGAAATTATATTTCGAAGAAGCCGCTCAGTGTCAGCAGCGATTGATACTTTCGCTCGTTTCGCTGCATATACTGTATACTGCGTGTGTAGAGCGTCGGTTTTACTTCAACTCGGACAAATTAATTAAAAAGTGCATTAATTTATATAACCTTCATTTAAATTGGATAAATATTGAAAATGTCAAATCTGATTGATAGACATTTTCAATATTTATCCAATTTTGATGAAGGTTATATAAATCATAGCATCAGCTGTCAAAAGAAATCCGGACGGAAGATTCTTGGAAACGATGCAAAAGTTCCCAGCCGTGTATGATAAATCACTCAAACAGCACAGTGATCGTGATGTGATCAATAACAGATGGTAAGCGATTGCTAAGTCGATGGGAATAACGAGTAAGAACTTTCAATTTTTTAATTATTTCAAAAATAACAAAACATGATTAATTCAACAGATTATTTTGTTTTATAGTTGACGAAAGTAAACAGTGGTGGGAACAATTGGTGAGACAATATAGAAGTGAAAAGAATAAGCAGTACACAGAAACGCGAAGTGGCAGCGGAACTAGTGCCAAACGAGAATGTTTTCCTTTTTATGAGACTATGAGAGACATGTTAAAAATCTCTCATGCTGCTGGGACGTAAGTAATTTCTTAGATAAATGATATACTTCGGCGACATGTTGCAGTTGAATCATCTTTCGTTTTAGAACTTACACTAATTATACAGCTTCTACTGTGTCACGTGTCACGCAGCAACAGCTGCAACCGTTGGAACCAATATGAGAAGGTTACGACTTCAAGAAAGCGTCGGGTAGGTCAGGAAAGGAAGAGTTGAAGCTACGTAAATCGATTGGGCAAATTGACGAAACAATTCGCTATGGACACAGTGTAATACAATCGATGAATCAGGGTGCCGACTGTTCTCCTAATTTGAATAATTCAAATGTAATTATTGGAAGCATTATACACGATGAGTTGCAAAGTATGAGTGCCGAGAAAAGCAGTAAAGTTCGAGAAAAACTGTCTACACTTTTAAACAATCATCATCTTTCCTAAGATCTATAAATATTTTCAATTTGAGTTTTCAATATGAGTTCAATATGTACGAGTATAGCTTCACGTTTGTTTGTTTTTTTTAATCTAATGACTTTTTCCATTGCTTGAATATAGTGTATCGGTTTACCATGAATCTTCATCAAACTTACCAAAGTCATTGTCTTGTACGAAACTACGATAGTGAGTGACGTTATACCGGTTTGAAAGAGATATATAGGTCATTTGCTAATTACAGCTTTCTGACTTGTTGCTGAAGGAGATAACGAAAAGCAATCTATATAGACTTGGTTCGATGAAATTACAAAGTGACACAGCTTCAAAATAGAATACAAAGTTTATTATTACAAACGTGATGTCTCAAGAAGCGTAATTTTAAATAAAATAAACTAAAATGCTAACGAGTATATATGTATAGAGTCCACTGCCTGAAGTGTTGGTGATGATGATGTTGTTTAGTCCGTGTAAACAATAGACATGATCTCCGCAACCAACTGTCTTCGATCAGCCTCATTATCAATGGCATTCAAGGATGCGACAACGTAGTCTGCCATTGCTTTGTTCAAGTGCAAGCTGTGCTCTCGTTTCGACTTCTTTTTAACTTCTTCTCTATCAGACTCTTCCTGTTTCCTCTTTATCGCTGCCATTCTATGGGTCTCTTACTGTTCGACGCGCAGTTTTTCCATTTTCAACTGTACTGCTTTTTTCCTTTGCAATCGTGCCTCGACCTCCTTTGTTTGCTGCTCTCTTCGTTGCAATTTCAATGCCTGTTGGCGTGCCTCCTCTGCCATAGTCAAATCAGAGTCTGATCGTTGTGTTGTCTGTCCAGTAGTAAAATGCGATACATTAATTGTACCATCTTCGCTAAGCGAGTCTTCTTTTACAGTCATTGACTCATCATGGTCGACGTTCTTTCATTTCTTTACGTTGCTACCTCTTGGCCTGTTAATGAATGAAAGTGTCATTAGTCGTCAAATTGATGACAAATCTTTATGCAAATAATAGCAAACAACAACAAATTGTTACCTGCGAATCATGTGAGCATCCATGAACAGCATCATACTGTATAAACTCCAGCCTCCAGATTCGTTTGCGTTTGGTTTGATGCGACGGGACCTTTCTTTGGAAAAAGCTTTGTTGCAAGCCTCCCAGGAGGCCTATTCTTCGCTTTTACCCCAAACGATAATGAACGAATGATATGGTGAACTTTTGCAGGACGAATAGTGTTTTATAGTGACTTATTTGAAATGAATTGGCGCCAATCCAACAGCTGTTATTGTAATTGTGATTTTGTTTTTAATTTTGTCAAAAATAAATTAAATTATGTAGGTCGAAAATAAATAAATAATAAATAAATAAATAAATAAATGGAACTAGAAAACAACTAAATAATAAATGGTAGTCTTTATTGATTTGTCTACGAAACATAGTGAAACAGATCTCTGTTCTGTTTCACTATGTTTCGTAGGCAAATCAAAATTACCACTCATCAATAAAGACTACTATTTATTATTTAGTTGTTTTCTAGCTCCATTTATTTATTTATTTATTTTCGACCTTCATAATTCAATTTATTTTCTAGCTTCAATTATTTATTTATTTTAGACCTACATAATTTAATTTATTTTTGACAAAATTACAAACAAAATCACAATTACAATAACATCTGTTGGATTGGTGCCAATTAATTTCAAATAAAAGTCACTACAAGATACTATTCGTCCTGCAAAAGTTCGTCATATCACTCGTTCATTATCGTTTGGGGGAAAAGCGAAGAATAAGCCTCCAGGTTTTTTGAACTTTCAGTAGGACCTCTTTTTCTGAAAGGAAGATATGAAACAATTCATTTGGAGATATTGGCATGAGACGAAAAAAAAGAAAGAATTGTAATGGTTCGAGTGATACCATTGTCATTTTCATTTTCTCTGCACAATTCGGCCACTTTGTTCCATGCGGCAACAACAGCTTCGTCGTCCGTGAGTGCCTCGCCGATCATAAATGCATCGTAATGGTTTCACCGCCTGAATAACTTTAACGGAGTACTCGTGTTTTTTTGTCTCCCTCGCACTACTAGATTCGGTCATTGTTGTTTATCACGAAAATCACAGAAAACCAGTAAAAGTCAAATATTTATCTTGTCGTCGCAATTGAATGATTGCACTTCGGCTTTAGCTAAACGAAGAAAGCGTGCTCGCGCACTGATACCCGTATATGCTAAGCTAGCCAAAAAATTTGTTGACGGCTGCTCTGTAATTAAATATAAAATTCACCGATACACAAATAAATATTCCTCGGCCCAACAAAGAATTTTTTATAACGCGAACCTACACACCTCACAAGCGACTCGTGCTCATATACAACCATCACTGCCAACTACTGTATATAAGGGTTAGGGGTAGTGCGAAGCAAAGTGGGGGGCGTCGCAGAAGTGGTGGTTTGTAGTTGTACGCGCGCAGGCTGCAGTACGCAATTGTGTGTGCATTTTTTTATCGAAAGCGCCTGAAAAGTCGCTGCTGCGTGTTTGTCTGCCATCTGTGGACAAAAAAGACAGTTGTATAATAAAATTTACGGTGATTTAGTAAATAAATAGCAGCGAGGTTACGATGTAAAAGAAATTGAACGAAGTTTTGGTGAAACGCGCGTGTGTATAGCAAAGATCGTTTTGACGACGAAGAATTCGAAGAACAGCCGTAGAGTGCGTTGTATTTGTTGAGCAGGCTTCAACTTTGAAGATACTTTGTTTTTTGATAAGACAAAACAATGAATCCTTTATCGATTCGCGTGGCTGGAAAGATCAAAGCCAATCTCGCAATGTATAACCCAATGTCAGTGGCCTATCGAACCCAAACCTATAGAAAGGGTGTTTATAGAGCAATAGCTCGAGAGCTGAGACAAGAAGGATTGATCCGCAACAGTAAGTTTTTTTTTAACAATATTCCTTGTGGTAACAATAGAATTATCCATTAAATACTCTTGTTTTTTCGATTTACTTGTTGCAGTCACACCAGCAAAAGTAACACGGCTGTACTATAGCCTTCGTGCAAGCTACAGACGCTTACAAAATAAAATGAATGCTGATGATAATTACATTTTGGACCAGCATAATTCTGATATTCTTGTAAACTTGGGATTCTTGAAATACTATGTCCATTACCGCGTGAGCATGACAAATAAGTAAAGAGAGGTGATTTTAAACGGTTTCGTTGAATCTCAATGAAAAATAACAACAAAATGACTGGTTATTTGTCCCTTTCAGCCTTTATACTGGATTTCTCAAACTCTGTAGAGTCTCATATATAAATAAGTTAAAAGCAACTATACAGATGTTTAAAAAAAATTTGTTTTGAATAATTTTAGTTTTTGAATAAAAATATTTTTATACTGATTCAATAAACATAAAAAAATTGTTATTCTATTTGTGAAGCCTTGTTCTCTAATTTTGTTTGCAATTCATATAATTTCACTTATTCGAGTCAAGAAATATAAAAAATCTACTGTTGAAAGCTACAGTCGATGCACAGATAAGTATCCGTTGGACCAAAAACTGAAGATAGCTGTGATCGTGTAATGTCGATGGCTTTGAAGACTTGCCTGACCATGACTGACTGATAGCATCAACATTTTTTACACATTTTTGCATAAAATGAACTTTCCTTTCCTTAAAAAATGTTTTGAAAATATTTATCACTTATATGAAATACACACTAATGCTTAAATCAGCGCAGACAACAGTCTTTTCAACAGAAATCATTACTTTTTTCAATCAATAGCCGCTGAATTTTCAATCTCGTTACTCAAATTTGGATTGGTGTATTACTGTGGCATCAAATGATGCTGAAAGAATGCTATAAATATTGTCTTCCCACTAAATTAGAAAAATGTGACACTGTCAGCCGGTGCAATTGGAAATTTTCTTTCTCAAAGCAGTCCAAAGTCAACCTTGCCGTTGTCATGATCACCATGAAATTATCCTGAGCTTGGTAATTCAAATCTTGCGTTACCATTGTTGACATTTCTAGGGCACCAGCAAAGATTGTAGTAACTTACTACTGGCCTGTAGATAAAACAATCACACTGTCTTCAATGGCTATAATCTGCACAAGCTGTCTCATAATAATTTCTGATGCAATCCAATGAATGTGATGACAATAGAGGATAACGAGAGACTGTATAGGCACTCGTTTTCATTCTTTTATTTGAAGCTCAGAGAACCTTGAATGCTTTCAGCCATATATCCTAGCAAGTAAAATCTAAATGCAATCATCAATATATAGATTGTACACTTTAATAAGGAGCTTATTAAGCTTATCTTGTGACAGCAATCTCCATTTGTCAGCTTTATGAGGTAAATTCACGCAATGCAATTCCTGCAAGTAAAATAATATTTTAAAACAAAGTATCAGTACTTAAATTGTAAAAAGTAACATATAAAAATTTTTTTTTGCTGGCATTATAGTTATCTAAAATGCATTCAGTTTTTAAAGTTTGGCATACTTGTTGATTTACTTTTACATTGACTTGTAATATAAAAAGTTTACCATCAACTTTCCAAATGAAATTTCATGTTTGTATTTGTTGATTGTAACCTCCAATTTGCATGTGCACATACGCACACACATACATGTACGCCATCTCGGTTGTTCCACCACGGCGCTGGTCGGATACCGATCAGCTGTTTCCCCAGACTGCGTTTCTCGCCAGCCGGCAGGAAGTTCGTTTATTTGGTCTACGACTGCTAAAAAATTTGCTGTTGTTTGTTGAAGAATTCTTGTACGTGTACCGACGCATTTCAAGAATGTGTGATTTTCAAAGTGTCAGCTGTTCCAGGAATATAAAAAATTTCGTGATTTTAAAAGTGTTGCTTGCTCTGCTTTCTGACATGTCATCATCGATCAATATCGAGGACGAAGATAATCAGTATTTTTCGAATTTGATGCAAATGCATCCAAACTTGCATCAAAAAATACACGAGTTTTTCAACGATCCTATCATGAAGGCTGGCTCATGGAGTCAGGTTGCTTTGTCCATGTCCGTAACAGGTAAAGTGAATTCAATTGTGACTATATATATATATGTGTGTGTGTACTAAGTAGTTGAGCATCAATGACAATTGAATGAATTATATTGTTTGTATTTGTTCAACGACAGCACAAGAAGCCATGGACAAATGGCAAAAGCGGTACCATTTCTACATGGATGAGAAGGCCTTGAGGGACTGCGAGTCAGTTATGAGTATCAATGATGCATCCGCTGACCAGGCTGCTTCTGATCTCTTGTACAGAAAAATACAACAACTTTTGTGCTTGCCAACCGAGCTGTGTGAGAGGAAAAGTGCTAAGCGTTCCAATATTTCAATCAAGAATATAAACAGAAAGCGCTTTACTAAATCTGTAAACAAAGGTAAGGATGCGAGTGTCTTCAAAGCAGCTAATCAAATTGAAATTGATCCAAACCGAAAGCTTGGAAAGCTCATCATTATTGAACTGCAGAGCCGGAGTACAAAGACAAGTGCTCGCAAGAGACAGCAAATTTTCGATGTAATCAAACTCAAGTATGGGCCTGCGGCTGAGTGATGGACAACACCACTATCGGTTTGAAAATGATAGGCAGTCGATTTTCCAAGCGTATAACTTTGTGAAAAAAAATCGTCCAAAAATGCGATTTATATAGCGATAAAGCTTGAGGTTTTGCGCGTCGATTGGTTCATCAGCGGTCCGTCTAGATTAGCTAACGGATTTGTGGCAGCGATCGAAAGGACAAAAAACATGAATTTTCAAGCTATTTTTTACACGGGCAACTTTACACTTCTGGCGTTCCGTCAAAAACGCTTGAAACATTGGGGAAAAAATTCAGCTTGTAGTTCAAGGTTTTGTTGACGCAACTGGAGTGGAATTTTTTAGAAAAGTTAATTAGTTTTTTTATAAACGGAGATCTCCGAAAAAAAATCAGCTTTTTATTGGCTTAACCGATCAATTTGGGACTTGGTGCAAAATA